>NWSH02000517.1:5323432-5341371 GCA_002382865.2 Heliothis virescens
TGTAGTCGGGGTGGGTTGGTATGAGTGAAAAGTCTGTTACACGGCATAAACTTTAATAAAAATGTTCCACACAACACAAGTAGTATTCAAAATCCGCCATTACTGTAAAACTTAACTACGGCCAATCAGCGGCCAGAACATGACAACTAGCAGTCGGGCGGCCTGCCCTTATTGGACCGCTGCGTACGACCAGGCGAAAGGGTGCGTTCGGAAATAGCATCCGCTATACACTCCCCCTCGGGTTCATGTAAGCGTCCTCGCACATGAACCCGCTCCTGAACGGTAAAAACAGGCTTGACTTTACGAGGCCGGCCTCGACTACGATTCGGCTTAGTAGGATGAGGCGGCGTATCGTGCCTGTTAACAAATCGCGGAAGCTGTGAAGCATAAAACCTGTCAAAGACCTTGTCGGGAGAATCAACTTCAGACACAAGGTAAGTCCTAGGGCTAGCTCTCTTAAAGACCTTATAGGGACCATCCCTCATAGGTACACACTTAGCTGACAATCCTTTAGCAGCGTTACTCAATACGTGCGACTTTACCAAAACTTCATCACCGACATCAAAATCTGTAGGTTTACGACTATTACGATGCACGTCACTAAGTCGCGATGCTTCGTCTTCCCTAAGCAAACTACTGATAGGCACTTCACTGGCCTGTAGTGACGCTTTTTCAAAAGGGAGATCAAACAGCTCGGCACTGTTACCGAAGTGCCACTTAAAATTACCAAAATCAACATTGATACCAAAATTTACCAAAAAATCTATGCCTAGCAATGATTCATTATTGTCCGCGTCTGGAAAAATTAAAAAACGAACGAGCCTGGTTCTACCCTCAAGAGTAACATTTACTTCGGTAGTAAGTACAGTCATTAACCTAAGTACACCATCTGCTAGTTTTACATTTTCCACACCGGAGGACATAGGATGACCTTTGGCCTTTAGGAGAGCGTATAGCGTATGACCAGCCACACAGCTCTTAGCTGCCGAATCTAACAACGCGGTACCCTTCTCTCCTAAAATACTAATATTTAGCACGGGCCTTAAAAAGGATTGAAAAACGCGATTACCGTTAAATGGTTGTCCACCACTGGTAATTCCGCACAGTTGTTGATAATTATTGTAATTATTGTTGGGGAAAGAAAAATGTTGAGAATTACTGACATTCTCGGAAAAATGTTGAGAATCACTGACTTTCTCGGAAAAAGGTTGACGACCACTTGCGATCTGTGAAAAATGTTGAGAGCCGCTGATATTATTATTAAATGGTTTATAATCATCCGGTTTATAAATAGGCATAAAGTCGCGGGCGCAAGACTTTGAACCGTCGTCGGAACTACCAGGATAAGATTGACAACCATTGAACGATATCGACCGTGACGCACTCACACTACAATGCAACGGTAACGCGCGCTCCCCCTGGTCGCAAGCAGTACAGACACTTTTTAAATTATTAGTACAAACACATCTTAAATCGTTAGTACAAATACACTTTAAATTCTTAGTACAAACACACGCAGTAGTTTTAGTACGAAGATTATTACAATTTTCCCCTAATACAGAACAATTTCGATTATCAACACTATAAGAACGATTCATAGAGTTCTTACTATAATTACGAGAACTAGTGACACAAACCCCTGCGCCTTGCGGGACCGCAGGGTTACCTCGAACACTACGAAGCGACGAAACGCGTTGCTGGACGCTCGGAGGCCTAGACGCGCCCGCCGTGCCGCCGAACATCGCGCTACCTCGCGGCGGCGGGGTAGGCACATGAAGCGGGGGCGGCGGCGCGCTACCATCGGAGCGTATGTCGCCCTGTACGCGCCGCGTACGATGCGACTCGATGTAACCGGTGGGTGCACGAGATTCGCGTGCAGAAGTAAACGAACAAAACGCCGAATGTCCATTGTTTTTGTCACTATTGGCGCTACACTTCGGGCACTTCGACTTTATAACATTCGCGGCACCACAACCGTAACACTTGATGTCTTTTGTAGGCTCACTTTCTAAGACATTTTTATCACTATTATTGACCAATTTCTCGCATGTTTCCTTGGTGTGACCGCTACGTTTGCAGTAAACACAAAAGGTCTTCGCAGTCCCTGTCTTTCCTGTCGCTGAATCGCCCGTGCGACCTGAAGCGACGACAGTGGACGATCTGGAAGCAGAACTCGACGCGTAGGTACTAACTCGCGCTGCAGGCTCGACGGCGGCGGCGGCGGGTGACCCATCTTCGCTATGAGACGACGGCTTAAGACATTGACGGCCGTTCTGTGACTCTTTCAGTGAGTCTTCTACGGCTCGCGCTTTTCGAAGCAAGTCGTCGAACGTCGAAACCGTAGCTCTGTCGACGCGCTTCCTAATGCGTCTATCCAACAACCCGTAAGCCATATCCAACTCGACGCGTTCGCACAAATCTTCCCGTGGAAGCTTCGCGAATAAGGCACGAACTTTTGATAAAAACAAATCCGTGTTTTCGGTGCCTTGAACTAGGGAAAACAGCTCGACGTAAATACGAAAGGGCGGCCGACGCTCGCCGTAGGCACTCCGTAAACGTATTATTGCTTCATCCCATGACTTCGTTGAGCCCTTAACACCTTGCCACCATGTTCCCGCCGATGAAGTAAGTAGCATGGACATACCTAACAGAGCATTCTCGTCGCTTATATTTAGGCATGACTTATAAACTTCTATTGCATCTATGAAGTTGTCTACGGACTCGTCTGGACTGCCGCTGAACTTCGAGGTACACTTCGAGAAGTTAGCTGTTGACTTCATAATAGCCGCGGCGGCGTTGGCGGTGGCGGCCGATGTACTTGCGTCAGCCGACGCGAGCAATGGCGTGGACGAACGAACTTCGCGTAAAAGTTGTTGGCAAAACTCGGCTTGCGATTGTTGGATTGATGTTAACAGCTTGGCAAGGACATCTTGTGGCATCGTTATGTTGCTTGAAAGTTCCGGTTCTGATTCCCCCTGAATCGAGTCGTCGGCGTCGGCGTACAACGACTTGCGTGAACGCGTGCGCGGCATTTTGCCGTAATACTAAACACACTCCGACCCCTTGTTTTTCTACTAAAACACACGTTGGGACGCCAAGATGTAGTCGGGGTGGGTTGGTATGAGTGAAAAGTCTGTTACACGGCATAAACTTTAATAAAAATGTTCCACACAACACAAGTAGTATTCAAAATCCGCCATTACTGTAAAACTTAACTACGGCCAATCAGCGGCCAGAACATGACAACTAGCAGTCGGGCGGCCTGCCCTTATTGGACCGCTGCGTACGACCAGGCGAAAGGGTGCGTTCGGAAATAGCATCCGCTATAGGGGGGATTTACTCGTAATCACCGCGCTGGACATGGGTGTTGGTGACCGCAATGTAGAATATTTTTGTCATAGGAGATACTGCTGCCAATCTCCGAACAAGGCATTTAATATCCCACTTAGTGCTGTGTGGTGGTTGTACCGTCTTTTCTTCATGACGGTCTTTGACTTCATGACTGGCAATTATCATATTTATGTGTATATCCAGGGTGTACTGCGAGTACGCGTCGACGTCGGAGCAGTCGTTCAGCTCAGCGGAGGAGCAGCTGGTGCACTTCCTGTCGCGCGCGGGGCGGCCGGCCTGGAAGTGGATGTCGCTCCGGCCCCGCGCGCTCACGCTGCACAACGCGCACAAGCGGCAGGACCGCGACTCCTATTACTGTACGTATTGGGGATAGACTCACTGGAGGATCCTATTCCCGTACATCAGTTAAAGTCCATAATGATTGTAGAACAGATGGTCGTTGCTATAAATAAATGGATCCTGTAAAGTCAGCTATTAATCTTAGTCGATTGCCCCATCATTCTAGTTGCAAAAATGAGTCTTGGAGTCGATGAGTCATCTAGACAGTTACTGTAAGTGGCACTATCGGGTGAAATTAAGAAGATTGTTATGATGGCTTATTGGTTTAGTCAACCGTCATCGTGGCTTTAAAGACTTTTCTGGATCAATATATAAAATCAAGAAAACAATCAGGCCCCAATGTTGCACCGTTGTGAACCTTACATTAAAACCCTGTTTCATTTTCAGGTGACAAAACTTTAGTGCAATCATTAATTAGGGACGCAATGGTAATCAAAGAATTGGACGCTCACACTGGACACGCTAGCCATCACTCACAGTAAGTATTTGTTCTTAATTAAAGCATGATTTGCATCTCTACACTACAATCTATTCAATATTTGCAAACACTCTTTCTTTTGGCTTTAGAGAGCAAAATATTTTAAGATCTCAGTGGCGGTGCTTTCACTTTTATTTGGATTTTATTTTACCGATTAATTGGCTATAAACAATCTAATTTCGTGTATGTACCGGATTACACTGAATGGAACACATTTATTATGTTAATTCAGGAGTATCTATACTCCTAAAATGAGGAATACGACATTTCCGATACCAATTTCAAAGAAGCTTGACCTAAGAACTGGCTTCTTTATAATTACTCTGCCCGCACCGCCACTAAAAACATCACAAATGAATTTTAATCAAAATTTTGCGCAGGTCCCTATTTGCATGATATTTCAGCACTTTATTTTATTTTATGTGGATGACTAATTTGTTTGTGTTTGTCACACAAATAGCCCGATAGCGACTTTAATGGCACTCCTAACAAGGTAACGTAAATCTTAAGATTGGTTCACTTCCAGTAGAACTGCTAGACATTATGTTACTGCTGAACAAACGTCTGCACCTACATGGTTTGGCTATTGGAGTGCAATGAAGAAAACTTGGGCTAGACAATTTAATTAGGTAATACTAAATTGCACTTATTGACTGAAAGGCCGTTCGAAATTAGCTGACTGAATTGAAACTATTGGGTTGTGTTTGTTGGAGGCATAAGGGACTATCAATACGAGTTCCTAGCAAACAATTTCTGAACATCGTTCTAAGAATATAGGGATAAACTTAATTGTAAGTTTATATAATTGTTACTTACGTAAGTAACGCCCGCCGCCTAAATATGGTTCCCCACTAATTATTAAATCTAGCTAACGAGGATCAGGTAAAGTGTTATAATTGTATTTTTTTTTTGTGTGTGATTTTTAGCCAGCACGGATTTTTTACGTGAAACACCGTAGCTTTTACAAATATTTTAAGCTATGTTTTACACTATGATTTTACATTATGTTTAAACAAACAAAACGGTTGACACCGCGAGCAAAAGCTAGTATATTTTAGATGTTTCGCGACCCGGCATTGAGATGTTATTGCCTTCTTAGCCGATACTGATTATCGGATTCCTTGTATATTTAAGACAGAAATTAACACCACAGTCTATACATCCGAATCTAATCATTATTTCCCCCAAAAGCTAAAATCCGGTTCATGTCCAAATACTCACCTCGTCATATCTTTGCAGACAAGGGCGGTTCCACAAGTTCGTGGTGACGCTGTCGTTCATCGCGACTCGCAGCGGTCTACTGCGGTGGACGGAGAACGTCAACACCTCCAGAAGTTCTGATTCATCTGAACCGTAAATACCTATAGCTCTTCATTATTTCAGCATTAACTTCTGCAAACTGCTAAGAAAATAAGATCTAAAGCAATCTCCTAGAAACCCAGGTCTTTTTACTAATTTCGTATCATATTACAGGCACTTCAGTGAAAAATACGCAAGAGCTTACGACTCGGAATGGTACCGTCGTGCGGTAGAACACCACGCCATCGAGCCCGAGAGCTTCGTATTCTCCGTTCCGTTCCGCGATGGCTCCGAAGCCGAAGAGTTGAGCGGTCGGCCGCCGCTGGTGCTGGCTACCCACGCGGTCTTCGTGGAATCACGAGGTCACCGCGCACCAGCCGCCGTCGTCGGACTGCATTTCCAGCTAGACTCGCTAGCAAAACACTTCTTGAATGTCACTTCTGCAGTAAGTCATACTCTAAAGGCCAACCATTTGTATGATATCGGTCTAATTTCTGTTTTCCTTACAGTGTACCGGTGGCACAGCTTGTAAGAAGACTTGCGCAGGCGACGAATTGGATTGCTACATTTTAGATGACAATGGCTTTATTATCTTGTCAGAGGATGTTTCACAAACGGGAAGGTTCTTCGGTCAAGTTGACGGAACTATCATGGATTCTTTAGTACAAGATCGGATATACAAAAAGGTTGTCGTACACGATCATCAAGGCCGATGTCCGGATTCCAGAAACTCGTTTAGTGGAGATGGTCACAAGGTTTCAGTAAGTGGATGGAATTTTTTAAACATAATTTCTCAGATGAATACAATAAATAAGTAGTACTTATTTATGCTCTTTATTGCAATTACAGCCTCTGAAACCATTGTCTTGGCTCGGCGGATACCTAACCAGCCTTATCGCAATGTGGTTCCCGCTGTGGGAACCCGTACATGCACGAGCCAGACCTTACGCCGAGGAGGAAGTCGGTAAGCATAATCATACATGCTGGAACAACATGGACAGTTCGCATACAATACTGTGGATTGACCATTTTTTTTCTAATGCCAGATTACGAAGACTATGAGAGCGAAGATGTGGAGAACGAAGACGACTTGGATAGAGACCGTGGGACCTATGAGATCATCATTGATGGACTTGGCGAGACCTCACGAGACAGTGGACGAGCGCACCCCCCTCCCCCGTCACCCGGCGCCGCCCCTCCCCCGCCGCCGCGTGAGGCCGCGCGCTCGGCAGCCGTGCGGCCTTGTGACACCAGCGCCGAACTGTTCACCCTGCAGTCTTCAAGACTCAATACCGCACAGCCACTCAAGGGCAAGCTCACTAACTGTCACAACTCTGGCTGCGAGAGGTACGTAACAATGAACATTGTACCAACTTTCTCCTGGATAGATACAACTATTTTCGAAACATTTGGTTTCCTCAACAGGAACTAGTCTTGGTCGTTATGCTAAAAATATAGGAGAACCTCACTACATTGCAACATCTCATAATTGATTGCTATGTCCCTCCCCCCAGGCCGTTCAGCGTGCAGAAGATCCCGCACAGCAACCTGATCCTGCTGGTGGTGGACACGCTGTGCCCGTGCGGCGCCAAGCGCCTGGACGTGCGCGCGCGCGAGGCCGCGCCGCGCGCCGCCTGCCGCCGCGCGCCACAGCTGCACCGCCGCCGCCCCCACCACTGCGGCTCCTACCATCCCGAGGTACGCACTCAATGCTCTAACATTCTAAATATTTTACTGATTACAAAGTCTTCCATGGCCTCTCCTATATATATTTATGGTTATTAGAGACTAGATCTTCAATCAGGCTAAGTGTCATACGAGTATATAGGCAAAGTTACTTGTGTACTTTTTGCAGAAGTAATAACAAAAGATCATGATTTTAGGAAATCGAGATCCAATCGTGTGGTCGCGGAGGACGCTTGCTGCCGGCGCTGGTGGCGGTGGTGACGCCGCTGCTGCTGCGGCTCGTGCTCAGCACGTGACTGCCCCCGCTCATCTAAACAGTACTCAGCACGGGACGGGAGCTTTCTCTACCCCTTTCAGTCAACCGGTCGATTTTTTAACAGTTATCTCGTAGTCTCACGACATCCCCAGGGAAAGCTTCTACTATAAAGGCGTTCGAGTGTTTTTGCGAGTCATGTGTGTGAAGCGGAGTGCGGCTGTATGTGTGCGTGTAGCGGGGGCGTGTGTGTGTCGCGCCGCCACTCGCTACAGTTTTGATCAATTTTACCGACTGAAGTTTTGGTCCGACCAAGTGAACTTTTGATCTTGTTTTGAGACAGGATTATAGTCGAGTTAGGGTACGATGATTATTGAAATATTTTCTCCTCTCTGTTAAGTTGTCACTTTCATATTGTAACTGGTGCAGACGCATACGGTAAATAGGTAGGTAACTAATATCTTGTTAAATTTAAATTGAAGATTATCACAAACTTGGAGATCTTATAAATTATAGCTAATGTTAATAGGTATTGAAAGATAATTAATGTAAAATATTAATATCGTTTAAACTGTTTTAGAAAAATTTACCTATGTTGAGACCTAATTCGATTTATTTCTCGATATCTGTCATTCAAATTTATCGCAAACTTATTGAATAGTTGCTAGGGGTTGATGTAAATAAGAAGAATATTTGTTTGTAGAGAGATTTCTTTGCTGAATTTATGTGTGCCTGTGTAATGTAAAAAGTCGTTGTGTCGTCGGGAAGGCGTCGCAGCGCTAACACGCACTGCCATACAGGGGAACAAACTTAATCATAGCACGTTGTTGTTGAGCTGCGGGCCGGTGGGCAGTCGACTGGTCGGGCGGCCGGTCGGGCGAGCGGTCGGGCGAGCAGTCGGCCGCCGGCTCGGTCGGTCGGCCGGTCGGGCGAGCAGTCGGCCGCCGGCTCGCGCGCAGGCGTGTCCCCGAGCGCGGCGACGCCTGCGTCTCTGACGACTTTCCATTCTAGTCGTTAGTGATTTTCTCGCCTAATCTTCGAGTAATGTCGTAAAGAAACTGTAAACAGTTTCGTATTTTTATTGTAAATATTTTACTAACTTAAATGGCCTATTACAATTTTAAGAAAGTGTGTTGCTAATATATAGGTCGTTCAAATTCGACTTCTGCTGTCGTAAAGGATAACTTCATCATATCGATCTGTTACAATAATTGTTTGCATATCATAATGTTCTCTTTGGATCGTTTCAAGTTGAAAAGACAAGGCCTCGGAACATTGGATAAGTACTGACAGTCTACTTTCATACGTAAAATTTCAAGTTTCGGAGTTTAAGAGAATAAGTGTATTTACCTATTAACTTGTTTGTACCTAACCTAAATGTGAATGTTACATAGAAGTAATGATCAAATCCACATACTTACATACATTAAACATTGAATAGAGTTTATATATCATATTACATATTATATTGAATAGTCATTAATGTACACGAGTATACGGCTTGCTATTGTCCATTTTATTGCAAACTTTTGAAATAGTACAAAAGCCATACATGCCTATACATATATTCCTAACATAGCTGACAGAGATTTAGTGCCAAACCACTGTATTACAATATGTCATAGTTCACACGGATATTATTGTATGGACCGATAGTGAGTTTATGTGTCTGAGGCGCGTACGTCACGTGCGCGGGACAATAGCAAGCTACACATTATATACGTAGATTGATTACAGTAATCTCTTGGTGTGTACTTCGTATTATAATATTAAGTGGAAAGGGAACTGAGCGGGCTTAGACATTGTTAGAGTAGCCTGTTGTCGGGCAGTGTATATGCAGTTTACCAATATTAATATGGTACAGTAGTTAGCATACATTACCCAATAAAGTTTTAGATATAACAATTCTCTTGCGTACAATAGGGAGCTAGCAAACGAAAGCAATAATAAAGTCGGCATATCCAGTGAGTACAGCGAGATTACTGTAGTCAATGTGCTCACGGCTCATGTCACCGGCGGCTACATACTCATGTCACCACATACTCACAATATACTACAGATATCGTTGGTTGAAGGCGCTTTTGAGAAATTGTACATTTTGTATAAATAATACAGTAAGGAGTCGATTTAATGGCGTAGAGATTGTTTAAACTGGTGAGTGGCGAACGACTGGTAATGTATTGAAAGTGCTTCTAAGTAAGCGTCGAGTCTTCCATAGCAGTCGAACGCGGGGGCGAGTGTTTACTGTTACGTCTAAGTATTAAACGATAATAATAGCGTATACTTATCATAGCATAGGCGGAGCTCGCGTCTTGTACCATGTGCAGATATTTTTACTTGCACTTCGCGGGATTTAGTTCTATGTAACTATAGACACAAAACAAATACCTCGTTTAGTTACTCAAAATGTAATAGTTAGACAGAGTTAGCGTTTATTTCGCGTTTAGTTCTTGGACATATCAATTCAGGCACCAAATGAGACTATAGCGTAAGCAATTTTTAAATTTTTTCATGTATTACAATATTGATGTCGATTATTTTAATAAGGTCTTTATCAATGTTTTGTAGAGTCGCGGGACTGGCGCGCAAGTTTATGATCCCACATTGACAGGGTCCTCGTTAAAATAGTTGTGTAGGCGGACTCTGGTGTACACACTATGCCACGTTCACTTCATCCCTATATCTTACATTTTTGTATAAAAATAAATTCTTACTTTATGTCAATAGATCTGTCAATTGAGTTCTAATGCTTTTTAGAACTATAACGGTATGGGTAATTTTTACAATGATTCGGTTNGAGGTACGCACTCAATGCTCTAACATTCTAAATATTTTACTGATTACAAAGTCTTCCATGGCCTCTCCTATATATATTTATGGTTATTAGAGACTAGATCTTCAATCAGGCTAAGTGTCATACGAGTATATAGGCAAAGTTACTTGTGTACTTTTTGCAGAAGTAATAACAAAAGATCATGATTTTAGGAAATCGAGATCCAATCGTGTGGTCGCGGAGGACGCTTGCTGCCGGCGCTGGTGGCGGTGGTGACGCCGCTGCTGCTGCGGCTCGTGCTCAGCACGTGACTGCCCCCGCTCATCTAAACAGTACTCAGCACGGGACGGGAGCTTTCTCTACCCCTTTCAGTCAACCGGTCGATTTTTTAACAGTTATCTCGTAGTCTCACGACATCCCCAGGGAAAGCTTCTACTATAAAGGCGTTCGAGTGTTTTTGCGAGTCATGTGTGTGAAGCGGAGTGCGGCTGTATGTGTGCGTGTAGCGGGGGCGTGTGTGTGTCGCGCCGCCACTCGCTACAGTTTTGATCAATTTTACCGACTGAAGTTTTGGTCCGACCAAGTGAACTTTTGATCTTGTTTTGAGACAGGATTATAGTCGAGTTAGGGTACGATGATTATTGAAATATTTTCTCCTCTCTGTTAAGTTGTCACTTTCATATTGTAACTGGTGCAGACGCATACGGTAAATAGGTAGGTAACTAATATCTTGTTAAATTTAAATTGAAGATTATCACAAACTTGGAGATCTTATAAATTATAGCTAATGTTAATAGGTATTGAAAGATAATTAATGTAAAATATTAATATCGTTTAAACTGTTTTAGAAAAATTTACCTATGTTGAGACCTAATTCGATTTATTTCTCGATATCTGTCATTCAAATTTATCGCAAACTTATTGAATAGTTGCTAGGGGTTGATGTAAATAAGAAGAATATTTGTTTGTAGAGAGATTTCTTTGCTGAATTTATGTGTGCCTGTGTAATGTAAAAAGTCGTTGTGTCGTCGGGAAGGCGTCGCAGCGCTAACACGCACTGCCATACAGGGGAACAAACTTAATCATAGCACGTTGTTGTTGAGCTGCGGGCCGGTGGGCAGTCGACTGGTCGGGCGGCCGGTCGGGCGAGCGGTCGGGCGAGCAGTCGGCCGCCGGCTCGGTCGGTCGGCCGGTCGGGCGAGCAGTCGGCCGCCGGCTCGCGCGCAGGCGTGTCCCCGAGCGCGGCGACGCCTGCGTCTCTGACGACTTTCCATTCTAGTCGTTAGTGATTTTCTCGCCTAATCTTCGAGTAATGTCGTAAAGAAACTGTAAACAGTTTCGTATTTTTATTGTAAATATTTTACTAACTTAAATGGCCTATTACAATTTTAAGAAAGTGTGTTGCTAATATATAGGTCGTTCAAATTCGACTTCTGCTGTCGTAAAGGATAACTTCATCATATCGATCTGTTACAATAATTGTTTGCATATCATAATGTTCTCTTTGGATCGTTTCAAGTTGAAAAGACAAGGCCTCGGAACATTGGATAAGTACTGACAGTCTACTTTCATACGTAAAATTTCAAGTTTCGGAGTTTAAGAGAATAAGTGTATTTACCTATTAACTTGTTTGTACCTAACCTAAATGTGAATGTTACATAGAAGTAATGATCAAATCCACATACTTACATACATTAAACATTGAATAGAGTTTATATATCATATTACATATTATATTGAATAGTCATTAATGTACACGAGTATACGGCTTGCTATTGTCCATTTTATTGCAAACTTTTGAAATAGTACAAAAGCCATACATGCCTATACATATATTCCTAACATAGCTGACAGAGATTTAGTGCCAAACCACTGTATTACAATATGTCATAGTTCACACGGATATTATTGTATGGACCGATAGTGAGTTTATGTGTCTGAGGCGCGTACGTCACGTGCGCGGGACAATAGCAAGCTACACATTATATACGTAGATTGATTACAGTAATCTCTTGGTGTGTACTTCGTATTATAATATTAAGTGGAAAGGGAACTGAGCGGGCTTAGACATTGTTAGAGTAGCCTGTTGTCGGGCAGTGTATATGCAGTTTACCAATATTAATATGGTACAGTAGTTAGCATACATTACCCAATAAAGTTTTAGATATAACAATTCTCTTGCGTACAATAGGGAGCTAGCAAACGAAAGCAATAATAAAGTCGGCATATCCAGTGAGTACAGCGAGATTACTGTAGTCAATGTGCTCACGGCTCATGTCACCGGCGGCTACATACTCATGTCACCACATACTCACAATATACTACAGATATCGTTGGTTGAAGGCGCTTTTGAGAAATTGTACATTTTGTATAAATAATACAGTAAGGAGTCGATTTAATGGCGTAGAGATTGTTTAAACTGGTGAGTGGCGAACGACTGGTAATGTATTGAAAGTGCTTCTAAGTAAGCGTCGAGTCTTCCATAGCAGTCGAACGCGGGGGCGAGTGTTTACTGTTACGTCTAAGTATTAAACGATAATAATAGCGTATACTTATCATAGCATAGGCGGAGCTCGCGTCTTGTACCATGTGCAGATATTTTTACTTGCACTTCGCGGGATTTAGTTCTATGTAACTATAGACACAAAACAAATACCTCGTTTAGTTACTCAAAATGTAATAGTTAGACAGAGTTAGCGTTTATTTCGCGTTTAGTTCTTGGACATATCAATTCAGGCACCAAATGAGACTATAGCGTAAGCAATTTTTAAATTTTTTCATGTATTACAATATTGATGTCGATTATTTTAATAAGGTCTTTATCAATGTTTTGTAGAGTCGCGGGACTGGCGCGCAAGTTTATGATCCCACATTGACAGGGTCCTCGTTAAAATAGTTGTGTAGGCGGACTCTGGTGTACACACTATGCCACGTTCACTTCATCCCTATATCTTACATTTTTGTATAAAAATAAATTCTTACTTTATGTCAATAGATCTGTCAATTGAGTTCTAATGCTTTTTAGAACTATAACGGTATGGGTAATTTTTACAATGATTCGGTTTGGTAAAGTATGACGTCACAGTTTGTTTTTCGTATCTTAGTTAAAAGTTGTATCATTCGGCACGGCGATCTGTGTGAACATGGTTCTCTAGCGTAATTCTAGTAAAATACTGTTCTTTTTGTTACTTGCCAGTTCATGCTATAGATATACAGTAATTACAACAATAAAGTTCTCTTATAACATTGTGACTATGTGCTTTATTTTCCCCTCCCTACCCCTTTATAATTTTGTACTGACACGATAACAGGTGTTGTGTACTTAGGGTTGCCAAAAATACTGAAACAAAAATAGCAACCCTAGATGTAAATATGGCATGAAAAACTACAACCATCCGAATGGAGAATCACCTCCTTTTTAAGAAGTTAGATAATAAAAAAAAACACTAGAATAGAATACGCTTATATTATGTTGAAGAAATAACATGAACATACATGTTACATGTAGAGACTGGCGGCGAACACGATATCTCTCTTCAGCAGCTTGATGGCTTCGCTGAACTTGTTCTCCAGGTCTGTGTTGCCGATGTTCTTAGCTGCCTGGCAGAGCTGGCGCAGCACCTCTTCGAGACGACGCATGCATCTGATTATGGAACCTGGAAAACATATGATAAGTTACTATTATAACTACTAAGACTAGTGAGCAGTAAAGTAAAAAATACTGACAGTCGGGGTAAATTGAAGTGTAAACTAACTCAACTGTATGACTTTCATGTCAACGGAAATATAGCTAAAATAGCTTCTGCGAGCGGTTTCACCCGCGTCCCGTGGGAACTTCCCCGATAAAGGGGCTATCTAACACTGAAATAATTTTTCAAATTGGACCAATAGTTCCTGAGATTAGCGCGTTCAAACAAACAAACTCTTCAGCTTTATAATATTAGTATAGATTAATAATTGAATAATAACACAGTAAGTATGCAAAAGTGTTATTAAAACTATAAGTCGTGAATCGATGACATCAATAAATCAAAATTAGCAACTGATTATCCTGCCCCCATTTCATAGCATCGAACGGACGTTGACCGTTGGACCGAAGGTCATCAACATCCTAAGGAAAATTATCGTATAATCTTGTTCATTTCAAAACATTGAAAAAGTTATAGAGCAAAGCTCAATACTTTCTAAAACAACTGACCTTCGAAGACATCAGTCATCTTGCAGATCTGCAGGAAAGAGGCGCCCTTGGCCCACGCGAGCACCACGTCCATCAGCGTGCACTTGAACTTGCCCACGTACTCGTCTTCGTCCACCTCCATCTTAGCGTCCTGCGATACCTTCGCTATTCTACGGGCGTATTCCTGGAAACCAACGTTCGATGTCATAATAAGGAATATAGTAGGATGATCAATCTTGATAAGTACGCTGAAATTATTGATTACATCCCAGGTTCGTAGCTTCCATGAAAGTTCTCGAAGCGAATCTACGTACATAGTGTAAGTAACATCCCAGCGGTGCCCACTAGGGCCACAGCCTGCCGGGGCTGTGGGTTGTTCGAAAGAGTTCACACAAAGGGCTCCTGAAGGAACACGGTAGGTTTTAGTCAGTAAAATTCTGACACTCCCTCACGCTGTCACCCACAGCGTGTCATCTGATGATTTTCCATCGATAAAAAAAATCTAAGTAACATCCGCGAAATTGATTATCAAGATTATGCCGTGTATAATAACCACCTCGGGAAGCTTGCAAACTAGCGACAGAGACTCTGTAACCACCCCAAATACAAGTCGCCGACTATTGGCAACAGCATCGCAAGGCATGACCGATATCTACTCAATTCCAACTTTTTTTTTTTTATATCGATGGGAAATCATCAGTATGACCCCTCCCGCTGTGGGTGACAGCGGAAGGGAGTGTCAGACTTTTACTGACTAAAACCCACCGTGTTCCTTCGGGAGCCCTTTGTGTGCCAGGGCCGCGGTAACTCTTTCGAACAACCCGCAGCCCCGACGGGCTCTGGCCATAGTGGGCCCCGCAGGGGACTCAATTCCAGTTACGAATTCCATAACAGTTCACCTGCAGCTGCCGCAGCACGCCGCGCAGCTCCTCCCCGGAGGCGGAGGACTGGGAGGAGTTCTCGTCGCACACGAAGCAGCTGATGAGCGCCGCGCTCTGCTCTGACGTCAGACCGTTGAACACGCCGTTGAAGATCAGCTCCGTTAGCAGCAGCTCGTCTGCACTGTTTGGAAAATTTAAATTTAGTTAGACAGGGGTTACACGATCAGTCTGGCGTCATTCTGGCATCATTGGCATCATTGTCATCATCATCATCATCATTATTTTTTTGCACACATTCAGTGTAAGACTGTGTGTGCAAAAAAATTAGTGTCCATCAGACTATGAGCAACCAGAAAACGAAATAAAATTCGCAGCAGGCCTTAACTGGAGGAGCGTCACTCGTAATAGACACCAATGGAAACGGTCTATGCGGTAAGGCATAGGCCCATGCCGAAACCAGACATCCTTCGAAATGTCTTCAAATTGTTCAATGTCTTTATTTATAAGAATCTTATAGTTTAATTTTAAGAAAATGTTATGGTTACTATAAAAACTAAGCTTAAACGCTAAATTAAAATCAGATGATGCAAAATTAAGTTACTTATCAGTTACTTTAGTACTCACAAAACATATATATTTAAATTAAACTCGCATATTACAGTCATCTGCAATGATGTTTCAAAGTATTTATTCAATTTCTCACACAAAAACCTAGCAATCAACCTTCAAAATAACAAAGATGACCAACCTGCTAAGTTCGCAAGCGATGCGTCCTTTAAGCTCGATGACATCAGCGGCGGTACAGTACCCCATTCTCCGAAGCACTCGTTTCCTCTTCTTAAGTTCATCCATCTGCAATATACTCTTAGCTTTCTTCAGCTCAGCTCTGGCGAGGGTCAGTTCTTCATGGAGTTCCTGTTTCTTCTCGTATGCCGCGGTTAGGGCGCCGCGGCTCTTGTCATTGTGTAACGGATGGGCGTAAAGTCTGAGAGAATATACGGTAATGTTTTGTCAAGATGTGTGTAGTCAATCAATTGGGGATTAAGGGTTAGTTTGCTTGGAATAAAATGTTTTTGCCTAACGATGTAGCTATGAAAGTGAATTACAAAAAAAATATGCTGTATAAGCCGCAATAAATGGTAAAAGTATGGTGGACTCCCGATGAGCAATAAGTTTCGAATGAATGTAAATTCCGGAGTCGAATATCTATACTAACATAATAAAAACTTTTTCTGTTTGTTTGTTAAGGCTCCGAAACTACAGAACCGATTTGAAAAATTCTTACTACATTTAATCAGGGTACGGGAAGAAGTTCCCCCGGGACGCGAGTGAAACCACATGAAATAGCTAGTATAGTTTATAAAGTTTTAATTTGAAGATAGCTCACCTTTCTTCTAACTGTTTTATCCTTTCAACACATTCTTTAAACACAGATTCATTGATTTTCATGTCTTTTATAGGATTCAACAATGGCGGTCCGTCAGGGAATCGTTTCTTCACTTCGCCAATAGTTTTCAGTACGGATTTCCTGTTGTCAGCTGGTCGTAAGTCTTTAGGGTAGTATACTCGTAGCGAACTTATTTGATAGATCAGTGTGTGGATTACTGGAACCACTTCTACGTCTCCTGCCTGAGAAAGAATAACAGCTTTAATGTTGTTCCTGATAACGAAAACATCACATTTTATTCGTAAAATGTGTAGTATTGTTATACATCATGATTTCCGAGTGGAATACTCGCATGCTGCTAGAAAACTAAGCATTCTGTGTTCAAAAGAGGAATATTTTTTCTTTAATTCCTCTACCACCTACATTTACTTTAATAGCACTTTATTTACCATCGCGCATAATATTTCAATATTGAAGGTAGTTAAATTAAGTTACGTAACTCGTGAGAAAAATTGCATATAGGTTTAGTTCTCTCCAAACTTATTGTTGTCACGGAAGATTGCGAGTGGTAGTGTAGAAACCAATTTTAAGTATAGACAAGGGGAGAGGAATAGATGCATAGAGGTATATACTAGAGAAGCAATGGCCGCGTCGTAGCCAGACAGCTCTATCTATGTCTTAAGACATAGTTTTGTGTCATGTCAAATCAGTCATCTATCGGACGCCAACTTATTGACAGGGGGGAAAAAATGGCCGAATTCGTAGTAAAATACTGCGCTTAAAAATCACTTATCTATACAAAATTAAACGGAATTATTTTTCCTGCGTGAGCTTGTTGTTTAAATTGACTTAAAAATACTTTTAAATATATAAAATGTAAGATTTTTATACCGGGTTCAGTGTTACCACTAAGAAGGGTCGTTTGAGTTTCCCACATTTGTGGGAGATGATGATTATTTATTGAATAAGTGATTTTAAATATTTTTGTAACAATAATCACACTATAGGATGAAGATGCAGCTTGCCGTATTAAATGAGTGGAACTAATAGAACTTCCGTTTAGAAATATATGATTTAGCAAAGCGAAGTATGATTAATAATAAATAATAAGTATTCAAAATGAGATCATCTCAATAATTTCACTAATAATAAAATTCTCATTCATCCCATCAGAAATTCATGAGTAAAATATTAAATTTATGTTTATCAATTATTTTTACATTTAAAAAAAATGGGTAACATTTCACATGGGTAGGCCACCCCATACCGCCATTGGAAGCTTAGATTGCCATCTTTGTCTAATCAAAGTGACAGT
>NWSH02000517.1:5341396-5356419 GCA_002382865.2 Heliothis virescens
GGCACTGCTTGTGTCCATAGACTTCAATGGCGGCCGCGAGGAAGGAGAAGTGACACGTGACAGTCAACCAATCAGATCATGCGTAGCGCTTACTTATTATTTTACGAGTGACTTCAGTAAGTTTATCAATTTACGAAAATGGGAACGTAAAATAATAAAATTTATCTCCAGTTTAGAATCTTACGAAAGTTTATCAATTTCCTAGGAAATTTATAAACTTACGGATCTTGTTATTTTCCGGTGACATAGACAAATGCGCGGAGTTGCTCGGCATTAAGTTTTGAAACGACATTAAGTTACGAGAACTGTATAAATGTGTATTATTGTGTATATTTTACCTCGCCAGGCGGACATGGCACTTTCTCCGCGTCCTCTCCATCAGCTTTCTTAACATGCAGCAGTGTATCCACGATGATGACGGACTCCGACGTCAGGGGGTTGTCCTCCCCCTTCTTACCCTTGCCTGTCCGGTGCCTGAAATTCACTATGATACCCCAGTCGAACTCGTGCTTTTCTGTTTTTATCTGTGAGATGAAAAAGCTCTAAAAATAACCTTCATTTCATAAATGTTAATAAAAAACTTAAAAGGTATTTTTAAGCAACTTTAACTAAACACTAGCGCCAATCATAATATTTTTAGTGGTGGCCAGAGCGTTAATTCGTAACATAACAGGTAAGCACATACATGCGACTGGGCTTGCTCTACCTACCAAAGTTTAGCTGTCGCCAAACTTTTGGACGTCACGGCACATTGCGCGAAACGCTGCGCAGTAACCAATTTTAGGTGGTGAAGGTAGGGTAAGACATGTCACATGGGCGTACATGTGTTAGGATTTTTTTTGCAGAAGTAATGTTCAAAATTCAAATTAAACATTTTCCATCTAAAAGAACCGTCGCCAAATCTCTTGCAATAACCAACAACTCACCTTAACAAGCCGGCCAGGTTGTAGGAACGGCTTCAAGTACTCTGGCTTGGTGATGAAAGACCTGAACTGCGCTCCTAACAGATCTAGCTGCGACCTAATGCTGCAGTACGAAGCTATCGAGTGCTCTTCCGCCACGCTTAGGGCGTTGTACTCTTTTTGTTTTGATTTCACCTCTGTAAAGGTCAAAAATTATTATACTGGGTTCAATAATGAGGGAGGTGAGTTGGGGGAGCTTTTAGAAACTCTCTCAAAGCAGCACGTAGTCTGGAAGTTGGCGGTGTTACACCTTCGTGCCTGGGAGAGCGCGTAAAGCGGGAGTCCCAGAATGCGTCGGAGGCCGTCAGGCGAATTTGAGAAAACTTTGACACTAGGTCTCTTTAGGCAACTCACTCGAAAAGAAGAATCATGCCTACAGGCACAATTTGACGTGTGTATTCGTTTTAATAAATGACAAAATATACGAAATTTAATATTATTTTTTTTGCCTTTTAATTCAAAAGTATTTTCAATAAAATAAAGTATAACTTACTATCTATTAGATCTGGAATAGTGGCTTGATTTTGGAACTGGAAGAAACTCCTCTCTAACATATACTCTGGATTTATTTCTTCTACTCGCAGCAAATTGAGTACCTACAAACAATATTATTCAAATTATTGAAAAATCATTATATGTGTTATTTTATTAATTATGAATAAAACTTACCATATTATAAGTGAGATGGAAGGCTGAGTTGATGGGGTCAGCTTTGCCCTGCACCATGCCCTTGACAATGGCGGGCGTGACCTTCTCGTCAATCATGAGTATCACGATACCCTTGTCGTCTAGACCTCGACGGCCGGCACGACCTGACATCTGGATGTATTCGCCTGAAGTAATCTAGAAATAACGGGGTATTTCAACAATTAATAGTATAATCCTCCTAATATTAAAAAAGTGAAATTTTGTGAGTATGTCTGTTTAGCAAAAAACACGATCACGAGCAAACGACTGAACGGATTTTGATGAAACTTGGCAGTAATATAGCTTATACATCAGAATAACATATAGGCAACTTTTTCGGCCCTTTTAGGTCCGGGAAGTAGTTCCCTCGGGATAAGGGCGAAACTGCGCCGAAAGCGAGAAAACGTTAAGACAGCTAATAAAAGATTTTATACATAAGCTTTTGTAAAGAAATTAGAAGAATACTCACGAATCTGAAATCTTTTCCATCGAATTTCTGGCAGTTTGTAAACACAACAGTTCTGGCAGGCATGTTGAGACCCATGGCAAATGTTTCAGTCGCGAACAATGCCTGATTATGTGAAAAATTAAATCATTATTTCGCCCTAACAAATGTAATTAAATAAACTGAATAAAGCATAAATACTGGTCCATTTCTCTCACCTTAATAAGTCCTAAGCCGAACAATATCTCAATGGTTTCCTTGAGGATGGGCAACAGACCTCCATGATGTATGCCAATACCGCGTCTCAGTAGTGGAATCACATTCTCAACCTGCGGTAGCTTGCGATCCTCCTCGGATAATACATCCATTGCATTGTTGAATACTTCGTCTACTAACTTCTTCTCCTCAACTATTGAATAATAAATAAATCTAATTATCAAATGGATTATTAAAGGCTGAAAATATTCATATATTTTGGAACATGGCGGGATTATGAAAGCGTAAGGTACGAAGCAAATGTATTCTGATGATGATGATGGCGTCCTAGCCGATTATTGGCCACGGCGGCTATTCTCATATAAGGAGATCAGCCAGCTGCGCAGGACACATTATAGTGCACAAGCATTTGCGCAGACACAGGTGCACTCCCTATTCCCTCACTCTCATAACCCGATGGGACGGCAATCCGACACGACCGGAGAGAGATCAGGCGCAGGACCGACATTAACGTGCTCTCCGATGCACGGGTGTATCAATCACCAACTTCCAACTCCGGGCTGCTTTATGAAAGTTTCTAAAACCCACAAAGCGATTTCGGCCCGTCCCGGGAATCGAACCCGAGACCTCGTGATCAGCAGTCGGCTATGCGACAACTAGACCAACGAGGCAGTTAATAAATATTCTATAAATAATTCAAAAGTAAGATGTGTACTAAAATTATAATCAACCCAGGTGAGATGCCTGTAGCTACAACAGCCAATAGTTTTGGAAGACAAGAAAACCATCTTTACTCACTTGTATTAAAGTCCAATTTTGCCATCTGCATGGCATACGATTCACAATCTTTTTTACTGAAGCTGAATATAATGACAGGAGCGAAGTTCCTTTCCATGATCATCTTGACAATGTTGAATATATTGGTCTGGTTGCCTCCGCGCGGACCGCCGCGCCGTCCGCGCTGGTCGCCCTTAGCCGCGTCACCGGCGTTACTTAGTACTGCCATAGCAGTGTTGAAGTTGTCTTCTTTGAATATACCCTGATATAGAAATAGATAATGTAGTGTAATTTTTATTTGTGAATAGTGAGAGTGAATACATAATAAATTATAACATAGCCATGAGCCATATAACAATAACCTCGTATGTCCAGAAATGCAACTTATTTCACCGTGCTTGTTATTAAAGAAAACAATTTTTGACATACACATTATTCATTCAACCGCAGACAGAATAATATGACACAGACAGTATTCAGAGTCTATCCCGTAGCCTATTTGGACCTTAATTGTAACAGTCTACAAATTACGTTATGTCTATTAAACTGTTAAACCTTACCTTTTCATCAACAACAAGATGTATACCATCTCCCCCAGCAGGGAATATGTAATGCTGCAGTGGAGTGGGTCGGAACTCCGTGTACACCACGTGACAGGGTTGCGAGTGCAGCCGACACACCCACTCCGCGAACTGACGCGCGTTGGGAATTGTGGCCGACAGAAACACGTAGTGGACATTGTCGGGCAGCAAGATTAAGGTTTCTGGTGAGAAAAATAGTAGTATTCATTCATTCTTGCAAGGACTACTAGAACTTAGCTTACTATGCCCATTAATTAAATAATGTTTAAACTGAAATATGTGATGTGATGAAGGTTTTATAATTTACCTACCTTCCCAGACAACACCTCTCTCTTTATCTCTCATGTAATGAATTTCGTCAAATACAACCCAACCTACTTCTCTCATGATTTCTGATCCTCTATACAACATATTTCTTAAAATCTGGAATACAAACATAGATATTATTCGATCACCTTCATAAATAATTTCTTAAGAGACAAACCATATCCATTTATAATTGAACCTCATACCTCTGTGGTCATAATAAGACATGAAGCTGAAGGATTAATGGTCACATCACCAGTAATGAGACCTACATCATGAAACTCTTCGGAAAACTCTCTGTACTTCTGATTAGATAAGGCTTTTATAGGAGTTGTGTATATGACCCTCTGTTTGTTTTTCAGAGACAAGGCTATAGCATACCTGGAATAAAATTAGTTTATCAATATTAATTGTTATGTGAAGGTACACAAGTTGTTAAGAAGCACAGGCGGTGTATTCTGTTTAAACCTTTTAAAAATTAGTTTTATGTTGCAATCTTTCCAAAAGTGACTTTTGTTTCATATTTTCATGAAAAGGTCTTTATTGACTTAGAAAGGTTGATCAATAAAGTGAATATATACTTACTCAGCCACAACGGTTTTTCCTGCAGAGGTGTGAGCAGAGACCAACACAGACTGCAGGTTGTCTATGCACATGATAGCCTCCTTCTGAAAAGGATCCAGTATGAAGGAGTACTGCTTGGCTGGCTCTCCTGTGGTTGCTACAAGGGGTGCGTATTCATGGTTGGGCGGTATCGCCACCTCGTGAGTACAGCCCTCATGGGTCTCTAGGGTGTGTATCACTATTCGGGCGTTTAGAAGTTCTAAACTGAAATAATAAATACATATTTACTAGGAACACATTTGATAAGGAGGCGTGATGTGTGTAAAAAGATATAAAACACTTACTTTATGTCACTGGTTAGCTCAGAATCATCCTCGTCCTGTTTTTGTTTTTTTGTAGATTTCTCAATATCTTCCACTTCATCGTGTAACCGCTTCAGGTTGGGAGTTTCAGTTGCAGATGAATTTGCAGTACTAGCTTCCCTGTGTAATAAATAAACATATTAAGCAATAAGCACATTGAAATGTAACAAGAAAGCCTGACAACAACAATAACAGAGGTTAACTTACAAATCATCATCCTCCTTTTTTATGTTTGGAAATTGTACGGAAGCCTCACTGGGAGCCACTTCATCGAAACAATCGAATAAGCTATTTACGTCTGCCATTTCAAAGTCCTATTACAATTTAAGTTCGATATAAACATACTCCAACATAACCTCACGGCACTTCAATCACATCAAATGACATTTGTTTGATTTGACATCGCATACCGCACCGCCAACCAGTGCCAGCCACAGGTAACACATAAGAAACAGAATGCGTTTATGCTAACTACTATGAAATCATTGATAGATTTGCACTGAGTTTGTTCGCTTTTACGGTGAGACAGCTGAACAGAGTGAAATATTTAGCATGCGGATAGATAGTGGGATCTTCGAAATAGTTAAATAAATAGGTACTTCTAGCGTAGGTTGCCGTTCCTCGGAGATGTAGTTGAAGCTCAGAAAACAGGCAGCCCCAAAACTTACAATAATATTGTGTAATATAAAAATGAATCGCTAAATGTGTTGGTAAGCGCATAACTCAAGAACGGCTGGACCGATCGGGCTTATTTTGGTCTTAAAATGTTTGTACAGATCTAAAGAAGGTTTTAACGATGAGAAAATATGATTATAAAAAAATCAGGATCCGCGTACGAAGTTGCGGGCAGAAGCTAGTTGTGTAATAAAAATGTTTGTCGCTAAAAATCGTTGGACAATTTCCAATATTAATTTTATTGATTGTTTAGCTAGGGAGGGCCCTGGATTCAGATTAGAAAAGGAAACTATTTATTTTTATTTCTTTATTCATTTATTAAACATATTGTTATATTTTAAAACATTTCACAAAAATATAAAAAAACAAAACATTTAAAAATTTAAAAATAGTGTCCCACCGGCATAAAACTATAATTATTTTATTACCATTTCATTTCTACTTCTATAATATTTTCTATCGTAGACTAGTTTCCAAAAGCGATGTAACCCACTTTAAAGTTTGCCTATATAATGTTCTGATATAAAATCCGTCCAGTAGTTTTTACGTGAAAAAGTAAAAAACATACATACTTCCTCACAAACTTTCGCATTTATAATATTACTAGCTTCTGCCTGGGGTTTCGCCCGCTTCACGAGGGAACTATTCCTGTACCCGTATAAAAAGTAGCATATGTTATTCTGATATAGCTATATTACTGCTAAGTTTCATAAAATCATCAAAAGAATAACAAACATACATACATTCTCACAAACTTTTGCATTTATAATATTAGTGGGATGGTAGAATTTAGGATTCCACTATCATTTTTATTGCTGCTGCACTGTTGGACAATTCTAGAATCTAAACCTGGCAACATTTGTTATGACTCAATGGTCACGTGACCACACAAGCTTGGGTTTATTACGATTTGATTGGTGGGTTGAGTTTAGCGTTTGCTTGCTTTTCGTGAGCTCTACGCTTGGCTGACGGAGTGTACACTCGTGTGGAGTTAATAATTACTTGTGTGGAGTCTATTTATTTGTGAAAGAAAAAAAACATTACGATGTCGTCCAAAACAAAAAAGACTGTTACGTCGTCTTCTAATATAAGTGTGGTGTCGTCAGTGCAAAGCCCGCAGCAGTCAAGCACTCCTGTGGGAAGCCGCCCTTCTAGTTCAGCCGGCCGGCCGAATAGCCCGCTGAGCCCTACAAGGCACACCCGTCTACAGGAGAAAGATGCGTTACAAAATCTTAATGACCGTTTGGCGGCGTACATCGACAAAGTCAGACAGTTGGAAACTGAAAATTCTGGCTTGCGTCGTGAGATCACAACCACACAGGAGGTGGTCACACGCGAGGTTTCGAATATCAAGGGAATGTATGAGCATGAATTGCAAGATGCCCGTAAACTCTTAGATGATACATCGCGTGAAAAAGCTAAGTTAGAAATTGACCTGAAGAGGTTATATGAGGAGAATGATGATTTGAAAAAGCGGTAAGTTAATTCCCTTTTGATTAACCTAGTGTTTATAACTTAGCTATAAATAAATGTGTTGCATGTGGACGCAAGTTCTTCCGGCTAACCTTAGCATAGCATGTTTACGTCATCGGCGGAGTTTCTTAGCGGGTGCGGTGTGACGAGCGCGGCCGACCTCGCTTTTACGACACTGTGACATCATAGCCCGATTTAACCGAACTAATCACATTCCTAACTATAACGATGCGAGTATATTGTCTAAAAAACTGTAGTGTCGCAATTTATACTAATTTGTTTATAAACAACGCATTTGCTTTTCTATGTTTATTTTATCAATTTGCTATGTTAGCAAACAAAATCATATTTTAAGAAATATTTCCCCAGATATCCAGATGGTATTTACTCATAAGGTATCATTTGATTTCGCACAGCATAGTACTACATTGGCAAAAGCTACAGCAGTAGATGCCCAAACTCAGTTCATACAAAACAAAACTTGTTTGTAAACAGTCATAACTACAACAAATTATGTAATAATTGATATTGTAACACTGGAATAGCATTTAATGTAGGTTCAAGAATAAAATCAAGTCACATTTGCATGACTATTAGGATAGCAGAACATAAATAGCCTAATAACATCAGTTTTTCCTTAAATCCACCTATTCCTGTTTTACTAAAATAAATAGATAAAAAGATCAATTTTTTACTACATGTTTATCTTTATGCTGAACCAATTTCACCTTGTAACATGTTGTTTTTGAAACACAGACTTTATTACAGAAAGTAACTCAAAATAATAAATGATGATTACAAAATGTTTAGTCTTAGGAAGCGGCCTAGATAGCAACTGATTTGTGTCAAGGTGACATGATCTTCTCTGAAATTGTACTTTACAATATGATTTTTAATGATTAATACAGACAGAAATTCTTGCTGTACACATTTATCTTAAATAACTCTATCTTATGTTTAGGATTATGATAGCACATGTGCTTGNATAAAAATGTTTGTCGCTAAAAATCGTTGGACAATTTCCAATATTAATTTTATTGATTGTTTAGCTAGGGAGGGCCCTGGATTCAGATTAGAAAAGGAAACTATTTATTTTTATTTCTTTATTCATTTATTAAACATATTGTTATATTTTAAAACATTTCACAAAAATATAAAAAAACAAAACATTTAAAAATTTAAAAATAGTGTCCCACCGGCATAAAACTATAATTATTTTATTACCATTTCATTTCTACTTCTATAATATTTTCTATCGTAGACTAGTTTCCAAAAGCGATGTAACCCACTTTAAAGTTTGCCTATATAATGTTCTGATATAAAATCCGTCCAGTAGTTTTTACGTGAAAAAGTAAAAAACATACATACTTCCTCACAAACTTTCGCATTTATAATATTACTAGCTTCTGCCTGGGGTTTCGCCCGCTTCACGAGGGAACTATTCCTGTACCCGTATAAAAAGTAGCATATGTTATTCTGATATAGCTATATTACTGCTAAGTTTCATAAAATCATCAAAAGAATAACAAACATACATACATTCTCACAAACTTTTGCATTTATAATATTAGTGGGATGGTAGAATTTAGGATTCCACTATCATTTTTATTGCTGCTGCACTGTTGGACAATTCTAGAATCTAAACCTGGCAACATTTGTTATGACTCAATGGTCACGTGACCACACAAGCTTGGGTTTATTACGATTTGATTGGTGGGTTGAGTTTAGCGTTTGCTTGCTTTTCGTGAGCTCTACGCTTGGCTGACGGAGTGTACACTCGTGTGGAGTTAATAATTACTTGTGTGGAGTCTATTTATTTGTGAAAGAAAAAAAACATTACGATGTCGTCCAAAACAAAAAAGACTGTTACGTCGTCTTCTAATATAAGTGTGGTGTCGTCAGTGCAAAGCCCGCAGCAGTCAAGCACTCCTGTGGGAAGCCGCCCTTCTAGTTCAGCCGGCCGGCCGAATAGCCCGCTGAGCCCTACAAGGCACACCCGTCTACAGGAGAAAGATGCGTTACAAAATCTTAATGACCGTTTGGCGGCGTACATCGACAAAGTCAGACAGTTGGAAACTGAAAATTCTGGCTTGCGTCGTGAGATCACAACCACACAGGAGGTGGTCACACGCGAGGTTTCGAATATCAAGGGAATGTATGAGCATGAATTGCAAGATGCCCGTAAACTCTTAGATGATACATCGCGTGAAAAAGCTAAGTTAGAAATTGACCTGAAGAGGTTATATGAGGAGAATGATGATTTGAAAAAGCGGTAAGTTAATTCCCTTTTGATTAACCTAGTGTTTATAACTTAGCTATAAATAAATGTGTTGCATGTGGACGCAAGTTCTTCCGGCTAACCTTAGCATAGCATGTTTACGTCATCGGCGGAGTTTCTTAGCGGGTGCGGTGTGACGAGCGCGGCCGACCTCGCTTTTACGACACTGTGACATCATAGCCCGATTTAACCGAACTAATCACATTCCTAACTATAACGATGCGAGTATATTGTCTAAAAAACTGTAGTGTCGCAATTTATACTAATTTGTTTATAAACAACGCATTTGCTTTTCTATGTTTATTTTATCAATTTGCTATGTTAGCAAACAAAATCATATTTTAAGAAATATTTCCCCAGATATCCAGATGGTATTTACTCATAAGGTATCATTTGATTTCGCACAGCATAGTACTACATTGGCAAAAGCTACAGCAGTAGATGCCCAAACTCAGTTCATACAAAACAAAACTTGTTTGTAAACAGTCATAACTACAACAAATTATGTAATAATTGATATTGTAACACTGGAATAGCATTTAATGTAGGTTCAAGAATAAAATCAAGTCACATTTGCATGACTATTAGGATAGCAGAACATAAATAGCCTAATAACATCAGTTTTTCCTTAAATCCACCTATTCCTGTTTTACTAAAATAAATAGATAAAAAGATCAATTTTTTACTACATGTTTATCTTTATGCTGAACCAATTTCACCTTGTAACATGTTGTTTTTGAAACACAGACTTTATTACAGAAAGTAACTCAAAATAATAAATGATGATTACAAAATGTTTAGTCTTAGGAAGCGGCCTAGATAGCAACTGATTTGTGTCAAGGTGACATGATCTTCTCTGAAATTGTACTTTACAATATGATTTTTAATGATTAATACAGACAGAAATTCTTGCTGTACACATTTATCTTAAATAACTCTATCTTATGTTTAGGATTATGATAGCACATGTGCTTGTAAATAAAATGGTTTATTATCACACATATTATCATACCTGATATGGCTGCACACCTAATAAATGCCTTGTCAATAATGATAAATAGATTAATCATTGTTCATAAATACCACAATACCTGGAATTCTTTCAGTGGATTGATTACCCTTCACTAAAGTGCAGTGCTAATTGAACAATGCATTGTGCAAGCTTCATCCATATGGTGATAATAATAATGTCTTTTAACTTCACCTTGACTCCATTTGCCAGTTTCGGCAGACATTGAATGTTTCAGACAGAGGTCACACACATACATTATAGCCTTATTGGAAAAACACAAATAAAGATGTTTCTAAACTTTTAATCTGATCATGTTAATATTAGATACAACCACTTAATTACAATTATTAATTAATTATTTTTTTATGCTAAATGTGGAGGAAGGGTAACTGTCATAACTTAAAATAACTTTGCTGCAGGTATACTATCCTCAAAAAGTGACCTAATGGACTATTTACATCATTATGATATTTATGTTATGGTCTATGTTTTCCCCATTAATTATACCTTTTTAAACCTTACATTAAAATCGGTTCTATAAAAAAAAAAAGAAACCAGTTTGTTAAAAAAAAAAAAAATATCTAAGCAAAGTCACCTACAGTTGGATATAGATGAGGAGACCATGATAAGTTGGAAACAATATTCCTAACTTTACACAATACATATTTACCAGAGCATACCATTTCACGATAACTAGGGGGTTCGGGCTTGCGACCTTGACGCACGCAAATTTTACAACTGGGTCACAAAGTTTGGTTCGTTTATTTTGCCATTTTATCTTATCGGTTTTTAAATACATAATTATTTAATCCCGATTTATATGAAGATAAAAATTTATGTGAAGGAGTTTACAATGTATTTGGGAAAGCTAAATTATTATAAGTTAGAAGACAGTTCCTTTTATAAATTAAATCTTTGATAACTTTGTATGACCTACAGAATAAAATAAAAACAACATACAAAAATATTTTCGAGTCAACCCACAAGTATCATGCATAACGCAAGCTCGAAATAAAGTTCATGCTACAAATCACAGGCTATATTGAGTTAGATCAAGTTTCCGCCTAGACGTAGCGATTAACTCTGAAGGCGACGGCTGTTGACCCTGGCAAGTTTACAACGCGCGCGCTTCCGATTCTCTGCCCACACATCGCGAGCTTAGCGCGCTTTTACAAAACACGACGATCTAACCATATTACCCAATATTTGACAAAAACAGTAAATACACCATGTGCTATGTAAATATTACATAGCTAACTACTTAATATTTAAGCCATCATCCACGTTTTGTGACTAATAACTTGAGCAAAGCTTTGCCAATGACGTAATCGACATATTTACGTAGCTATGACATCAGTTCCACCTTCTTTGAATTCGAACTGGACACAATAATATCGCTGACGATTTCTTGAAAATATGTCTTATTATTGAAACATTGGTGACTGGCTCGCCAAGTTTTACTTGAATCGAATAAAATTGCTCTATTTTCAAGAGCCTCCCGCGTCGCGAATTGTACGTTAGACGCAACCATCTGTGTACTTGAGATAATTTATCGTGGATAATCATAGCTTCAGGGATATTTCATTGAATGTCTCCTTCTGAAAATTAGGTCAGATAAATATGAAAAAAAAAGTGTAGCTTTGGAGAGGAACCAAAATAGATCAATAATTTAAGCGCCGCACGACGACACGCTAATGGCTTTAACTGTTTCCCGCGGTTTCCAAAGAAACCACCTCCTTCCCACACCCTGATAAAAACCTGCATTTAAGCAGTTTAATATAACAAGCAAGGAAACCTGAACATAACATAAACTAATTTAGATCGGCAGGAGTTATTGAACAAACGTTCCCATAGCAAAAACGTTCAATAGACAGAATAAGTTTAGAGTTAGGGCACGGGTGGGCGAGTAAGCAAGCACGCAATCGTTATTTTTAGTGATTGACCTCGGTCGTTCGTAAATATCAGCAGTAGGTATTATGTACCCCAAATGACAAAAATGACGTCATGGTTTTATCATCTCTAAATAAATTCTCGCATAATCTACAAAAATATCAATTTTAAAGTTGCTTTGCAAAATAACATTTTGGGTACCCTTATTTGTATGGTTATCTACCATGCACTTCCGTTCCAATTTAACAATTGGTTTGAGACGCAAGCTATCATTCCTTATCCAGTTTATGAGTCATCGTTCAATTAAGTTTATAAATTGGCCAAGGTTTACATGACGTTCCCGCGTCGCGAGACGGAGTTGCTTAATGTGCGAGGAACATGAGAATCAAGTAACCGACATGCACTCAAAATATATTCATAGCAGCACCGAGAACACGCGGGAACTGGATAGTGGCGTGTTTACAAAAACATTCCGTGTGCGGTTGCGCAACAACGCGCCGCATGGAAACACAACTTTATTTCTGACGATTGTCGTTTAGGTAGATGTCACGGTTTCGTGTTTTCAATAACTTGTCCATCTAATTATGTGAATGGAATGTTTACTCATCCATATTTATTCAGACATTAAGTACGAAATACACACAAGTATTATACCAGAAAGACTCTTCAAATCTTTACGATGTACTTATAACAATGAAGATACCAAAATATTTTACGAATGACGTAACGAATCATTTTTTTATTCCAGCTTGGACAAGAAGACTAAAGATTGTCAACAAGCAGAGAACTTGGCGCGTCACTACGAGACGCGCTACACTGAAGAATCTAACAAATACAACACAGCTCTCGCTGATAAGAAGAAGGCTCAAGATGAAGCCAGGGTATGTTTAACTTTCACCTCTGAAGGTTTTAGTCAAAATCACACAACGCCTACATACACATTGCATACCTGGAAGTCGCGCGTGTGCAAAATCTCATTGCTTGACTAAAACGCTTGATAACCTTGCCACTACATGTTTGATTTTAGATATGCAGTCACTAGGTCATATTGTTGCTATTTTCCTTGTCGCTTGGATGACCCCTAACTCTGTTGCCATTTCCTTATTTAGCTACAACATTTATAGCAATTTCGCTCTAGTATAATCCGTTGCTATGAACGATGTTTTATAAATATAAACTTTGCAGGAGCTGGCTAAGGAATTGGAGAAGTTGCGCAAGGTGTACGCGGAGACCCGCAAGACCTTGGAGGAGGAGATGTTGTGCCGTATCGATATGGAGAACACGGTGCAGAGCCTGCGTGAGGAGCTGGCCTTCAAGGAGCAGGTGTACCAGCAGGAGTTGCAGGAGACACGTACCAGGCGCCAGGTCGAAATCTCTGAAATCGGTGAGCAGAGTATTTAGACAGAAGTCTTTATTCAAATCTTTCTCTTATTTCCTTACTCGAATGGAATAGAAATAGAATAGATTTATTTATTTGCATTTAAATTATCATTAAAAATCGAAACAAAAGACAACAGCAATTTATACAAAGGATGGGCAAAAATTTACCTTTGCGGTCGTAATTTTGTTGTATCCATCATCACCCGTTTAAAAGCACGCTGCTTAGATAGCGGAGCCTGTAAAAAAATGACGTAAATCCTAACGAATTATTATTTCCTAAGATGGCCGTCTGGCCCAGCAGTACGAAGCTAAGCTGCAGCAGAGTCTGCAGGAGCTGCGTGAACAGCAGGAAGCCAACATCAAGGCCAACCGCGATGAAATTGAAGCTCTCTATGAAAACAAGGTATTTACTAAATTATGTAGCCTTTTCTACCTAGTACAGTATCATGACAAGCGAGATTATTTTTTTAAAGTTGAACTATAGTTTTATCATTTCGTTGTATTAAACATTTGAAACTCTTTGTTTAGATGAAGAATCTGCACAACGCGGCTAACCGCAACAGCACTGCCGCCAGCGTCGCCGTGGAGGAGTTGCGTACCATGCGCACGCGCATCGACAGCCTCAACGCCACGCTCAACGATCTGGAGAACAAGAACGCCGCGCTGAGCGTAAGTAAACATTATTTCATTTTTTTGCCATTTTTATGGCTAATATACCAACGTGTTTTGCGGTATCGTAAAGCAAAAAATAGACCTCACTGCTGAGGCAAAGCAGTTCTATTAGACTTCACACAGTAATGGCAGTTGTAGATTAGCAACTTTTTTGTTCATTACTTTTGCCATAAAATTTAATTTGTTACTGCTTTTGCTGAATCTGGAAGACAATTTTGTACATACAAAACTCTGTTTTAACCATTCTTTTTTAACATGAATTTGTTTTGTACAGAACCGTTGCCGCGAGTTGGAGCGCCAGTTGGAAACCGAGCGTGCCCGTCACGCGGAGGACCTGGCGTCGCTGGAGCAGGAGCTGGCTCGCCTGCGTGACGAGATGGCGGCTCAGCTGCGCGAGTACGCCACGCTCATGGACATCAAGATCTCGCTCGACTACGAGATCGCTACCTACCGCGCGCTGCTTGAGGGCGAGGAGGACAGGTAAATATTGGAACAGTTTATTTTTACACAGTTAAATGCATCAAAGTTTATTTTACATGTGCATGATTGTAATCAGTGATATATCTGGTGCTGATGCATATTTTAATTGTTTTTCAGCAGCTTTTCCTATTGATAACGACAAAAATAAATGTTAAAAGATAAGCTTAAAATAAACACTATCTATTTTCAATTTGTTATGGTACTGTTACGTAGGTCGGTAAGACAGAGTGTTGTTACAGTAAATACTCGAAACAATTAGTACT
>NWSH02000517.1:5356519-5369226 GCA_002382865.2 Heliothis virescens
GTGTCGTTTGTGTAAAAATCGTGTGTGTATAATTTATCCGAACCCGTAGCGCGTAACAGTACTAAATGATGCTGTTGTAAATATTGGAATAATAATTTACACATAGACATAAGCTTATGTAACAAAACTTTCTGAAACTTCATTGTTGCATATTTCAAGGTTTTTATGTTACATCTTTACTTCAAATATAAAGTTTTTGTATAATTATTAAAAAACTGAAGAGTTTGTTTGCTTGATCGCGCTAATCTCAGGAACTGCTAGTCTGATTTGTAAAATTGTTTCCGTGTCTAACACGGCCATTTATAGACAAAGTTTAAAGGGTACTTTGCTTCCAAATACGTGGAGTAGTTCTCATGGGACGCGGGTGAAACAGCTGACGGAAGCTAATGATGATCTGTGGTTATTGCAATCTTTCGCTAGAGAATATAGACTACGATGTAAAGAAAGTTTTGAAGTGACCTAAATATGTCCATGCTCGTAGGCTGAACCTGACGACGCAGTCCCCCGGGCGCGAGTCGCGCGCGTCTGCCAGCGTGTCGATGAGCGCGGGCGGGTCGCGCGGCACGCCGTCGCGCCGCGCCACGCCGCTGCGCGCCGCCCGCAAGCGCACGCTGCTCGACGAGTCCGAGGAGCGCAGCCTCAACGACTTCAGCGTCACCTCCAGCGCCAAGGGAGACCTCGAGGTCGCAGAAGCCTGCCCAGATGGCAGCTTCGTCAAGATCAGGAACAAGGGCAAGAAGGTCGGCTGCTAACAATTTCTATTTTATTTATATTTTTGCTTAACTAGGTCACAATATTCACTTAAGATTTTTGTAAAAAACAAATTACAAACATGGAATATTTAACACAGGAGTTGAGCCTGGGAGGTTACCAAATCATCCGTAAAGCGGGTGACCAGGAGACAGTGTTCAAGTTCCACCGCACCGTGAAGCTGGACCCGGGCGCGATCGCCACCGTGTGGTCGGCCGATGCCGGCGTCGACCACGACCCGCCGCGCGACATCGTCATGAAGGGACAGAAGTGGTTCGTCGCGGACTCCTTCACTACTGCCCTACTCAACAACGACCAGGAGGTAATTCTGTCTTTCTTATCAATAATGTTCGAAATTGATTTTGTTCAATTCCAGGCGAAAACAGCTAAATCATCATAATAGAATCTGATTATCCAAGAAAGGCTATTTCAAATTTAAATGTTTTACTTTTGTACCACAGGAAGTAGCGGTGTCGGAGAGACTACGGCGACAAATAAGCACCAGTGCTCAGAGACACCGCGAGCTCACGCATAAGTACCCTCGCCGTGAACAGGTACTTATCAAGATACAAACTTCTAAAAACATATGAAGATAATATAAGTTATAGAAATGTAATAAAATTATAACTCGTAATTCTAGATTGGAGAGCTTCGTCAGGCTGGTGACGAGAACTGTCGTATTATGTAACACTGGCGCGGACCTGAGTGGGCCGCACTCTCCACACGGTGCCTCACGCTTCACCCGGAGCTATGGACTCTGCCCTATGGGCATCCTCAGCATTGCCTAACACAGTTCTAGTAGGACTGTCTTCATTTCTACACCGAAAATGCAATGAAGCCACATCTAGACTAGACTCAAATTGTATTTTAATATCAAATTTTAAATTAGCAAAGAATACACTAATTGTTGTTAATAATATTGCAGTTGTTATAGTATAAATAAGACATTAAATAAATTCGGTGGAGTTGTGAAGAGACAGCAGGTACCATCTAACAGGCATATAGCAACAAAACCTGCATCATGATATCAATAGTCGGAAATGAATTATATCTCTGTCTACCCAACTGTACACAAGGAACGAAATGTTCTTATTAAACTTGTATGAAACTGGCTAGCTATATGCCTGTCAGATATTACTAAAATAAATAAACTTTATATGCCTTTTATGTTCGTCTTTTCTGCGAAGGTTTGTCCTGTTTTGTTTTGTCTCTGGTCATCAAATTATATAAGTTTATAAGCACTGCCGAATATGGCTTTTATAATTATAATATATAGACAGTGAACAAAGTACAAAAAAATCGTTCACTTATTGGTGAGATGATTGCAATCCTTCAAAGATGTTACACAACATTTCCTTTTTAATTTGCTTCAGTCGATCTTATCAATATATTGCTAAAATATATGAAATCCTTAAAATGAATGCTTTGGGGGATTGCAATCCATAGTGGGTAAGTATAGAAATACAGTTTTTGTTCACCCCACCCTTTCTTAAGTTATCATAAGAAATTTTATATCCATTAAAATAAAATAATTTAAAGCATCCATCTGATAACAGTTCATACAATACGTAGATTAAATCTACTAATAATATCATTATTCTTAGTGACTTTGAACTAGATAAATTCACTGTATTAGGTTAAGTTTCTGTTGACTATCACAATCGATGGCGATTTAGGTTAAGCGTTAGTACGCATCTGAGTATTTTAGGACCTCAAAATTATGGGCGCTTATAAACGCAAATATCTTGTGTGGTGTCATTCAATAATAAATTATACCAGGTTATTCTTTGGTCTAAGGAGGAAATTAACGATTTTTTTTTATTTGTGGTAAAGTAATCCAATCCATGTAATCGGAAGGTATGTCATTTAGTAACAATTTTATGAGTGATTGCAAGAAAATCCTTAAATGAAAAAAGGTGCAAGTCTCAAATAAAAGACTTAGGTCAGAATAAAAATGATAAAATAAAAGCATTTATAGTGGTTTCTGAATAAAGTCCAACTATGAAGATTATAAAAATTAACTCTTGGTGGTAATTTATGTTTTTAATCATTGAGGATAGAATCTGATTCATCATCATTCTACTTTGTTTTATGAGCAATCATGAGACCTTTTAGTTTGGACCCAGTTTATATCTTCCATGTAATAAACCATATAATATTGAAATAAAGTTATATTTAAGTTAAAAATCATGTTTTATTTCTTTCACCTCTCTGCTAAAAGTTATTTGTATCTCACCAATAACATAAATGTAAAAAAGGAAAGCCAAGTTCAATACAAAACCTATCCTTGGTTGTGGGCTTCGCTGCAAAAAGAATGGAGATCTAAATGAAAGCCAATTTCTATACAAAATCAAAATATGTATTTATAAGAACAAAATAACACTATGAACAAGTATAAAACTCTGTTTCTATGTTTTATTGGATACCTATAAGGGCGCGTCCCCACTGTGTCGTAACGATTAATTTATCATTCATTGGACGACTGTTGTCTCTACCTGTTCCCATTATAACGATTTTCACTGTCAATCTGCCGTCACTGCAGAAAACGTAGACGACAGTTAATCGTGTCGTTCTTTTAGTGAACACCTCCATTTAAACATATAAGCTTCGACACTTAAACTATACGATCATCTGTCTTCCCCACATAGTGACGACAGGGTAATAAATAAGCAAATCCATTTAGTACGTAATTTAGATTATCGCAAAATAATGGACACGTATTTTTTGTTTATAAAATAATAAAGTTAAACTAACTAAATAAAATTTTACTGACTCATACGGGACATGACTGCAAATACATATTAATTGTTACTGNATTTAAATGTTTTACTTTTGTACCACAGGAAGTAGCGGTGTCGGAGAGACTACGGCGACAAATAAGCACCAGTGCTCAGAGACACCGCGAGCTCACGCATAAGTACCCTCGCCGTGAACAGGTACTTATCAAGATACAAACTTCTAAAAACATATGAAGATAATATAAGTTATAGAAATGTAATAAAATTATAACTCGTAATTCTAGATTGGAGAGCTTCGTCAGGCTGGTGACGAGAACTGTCGTATTATGTAACACTGGCGCGGACCTGAGTGGGCCGCACTCTCCACACGGTGCCTCACGCTTCACCCGGAGCTATGGACTCTGCCCTATGGGCATCCTCAGCATTGCCTAACACAGTTCTAGTAGGACTGTCTTCATTTCTACACCGAAAATGCAATGAAGCCACATCTAGACTAGACTCAAATTGTATTTTAATATCAAATTTTAAATTAGCAAAGAATACACTAATTGTTGTTAATAATATTGCAGTTGTTATAGTATAAATAAGACATTAAATAAATTCGGTGGAGTTGTGAAGAGACAGCAGGTACCATCTAACAGGCATATAGCAACAAAACCTGCATCATGATATCAATAGTCGGAAATGAATTATATCTCTGTCTACCCAACTGTACACAAGGAACGAAATGTTCTTATTAAACTTGTATGAAACTGGCTAGCTATATGCCTGTCAGATATTACTAAAATAAATAAACTTTATATGCCTTTTATGTTCGTCTTTTCTGCGAAGGTTTGTCCTGTTTTGTTTTGTCTCTGGTCATCAAATTATATAAGTTTATAAGCACTGCCGAATATGGCTTTTATAATTATAATATATAGACAGTGAACAAAGTACAAAAAAATCGTTCACTTATTGGTGAGATGATTGCAATCCTTCAAAGATGTTACACAACATTTCCTTTTTAATTTGCTTCAGTCGATCTTATCAATATATTGCTAAAATATATGAAATCCTTAAAATGAATGCTTTGGGGGATTGCAATCCATAGTGGGTAAGTATAGAAATACAGTTTTTGTTCACCCCACCCTTTCTTAAGTTATCATAAGAAATTTTATATCCATTAAAATAAAATAATTTAAAGCATCCATCTGATAACAGTTCATACAATACGTAGATTAAATCTACTAATAATATCATTATTCTTAGTGACTTTGAACTAGATAAATTCACTGTATTAGGTTAAGTTTCTGTTGACTATCACAATCGATGGCGATTTAGGTTAAGCGTTAGTACGCATCTGAGTATTTTAGGACCTCAAAATTATGGGCGCTTATAAACGCAAATATCTTGTGTGGTGTCATTCAATAATAAATTATACCAGGTTATTCTTTGGTCTAAGGAGGAAATTAACGATTTTTTTTTATTTGTGGTAAAGTAATCCAATCCATGTAATCGGAAGGTATGTCATTTAGTAACAATTTTATGAGTGATTGCAAGAAAATCCTTAAATGAAAAAAGGTGCAAGTCTCAAATAAAAGACTTAGGTCAGAATAAAAATGATAAAATAAAAGCATTTATAGTGGTTTCTGAATAAAGTCCAACTATGAAGATTATAAAAATTAACTCTTGGTGGTAATTTATGTTTTTAATCATTGAGGATAGAATCTGATTCATCATCATTCTACTTTGTTTTATGAGCAATCATGAGACCTTTTAGTTTGGACCCAGTTTATATCTTCCATGTAATAAACCATATAATATTGAAATAAAGTTATATTTAAGTTAAAAATCATGTTTTATTTCTTTCACCTCTCTGCTAAAAGTTATTTGTATCTCACCAATAACATAAATGTAAAAAAGGAAAGCCAAGTTCAATACAAAACCTATCCTTGGTTGTGGGCTTCGCTGCAAAAAGAATGGAGATCTAAATGAAAGCCAATTTCTATACAAAATCAAAATATGTATTTATAAGAACAAAATAACACTATGAACAAGTATAAAACTCTGTTTCTATGTTTTATTGGATACCTATAAGGGCGCGTCCCCACTGTGTCGTAACGATTAATTTATCATTCATTGGACGACTGTTGTCTCTACCTGTTCCCATTATAACGATTTTCACTGTCAATCTGCCGTCACTGCAGAAAACGTAGACGACAGTTAATCGTGTCGTTCTTTTAGTGAACACCTCCATTTAAACATATAAGCTTCGACACTTAAACTATACGATCATCTGTCTTCCCCACATAGTGACGACAGGGTAATAAATAAGCAAATCCATTTAGTACGTAATTTAGATTATCGCAAAATAATGGACACGTATTTTTTGTTTATAAAATAATAAAGTTAAACTAACTAAATAAAATTTTACTGACTCATACGGGACATGACTGCAAATACATATTAATTGTTACTGTTTGTAAGAAGTTTCGGAGTTAAACAAGGACATCAGAAATTACTTTGTGGGATATTATAACCGCCAATCATAAGATCACGCCTCATATTGAATGTTAACTTATGTAAAACATAAAAAAAAAACATTTTATATTTGAATTTCCCGCTTCTAGTCGTCGCATTCACCTTAAAACTGGCAGCTATCAACTGCACATAGGTTATGGTGGGTCTACACTTCACCGTACCGTGTAGGGCCACAAAAAAGTAACAAATATATGGATGTGCCATTATGTAATTAATTAGAGAAGTTTTGAAAATTACCTATTTTAATGAAACGGCCACTAATGCGGAACTTTATCAGACTGCTATTATACTGCGATGAAGAAAGCATAACGAGTCCTGTCGAGCACGGATTCACTACACCATTATACTGATATGCGATTGCGTGTAATTTCGTTTCAATCTTCTAGAAGTATAAAGTTAAGTCTGGAGAAAGTAGTCAGGAACATAGCTGCAGGAAACCTCTCACTTCCGACTGTCGTATCTACCATGGTCGGGAGCGAGTCAGGGTGGAGTGCCATCGTCGGCTACCTCCTCTCTGCCCTCTCGCAGCAGACGTACGTACTAGGCGTCGTAGAGTGGCTGACTTCCGGCCATCGCAGGCTGCAGCCTGTGGACGACAGACTCGGGGCGTCTTGTCGGTGGGCAAGTTGTTCACTTGCATACAAGTGAACAACTTGCGCACGATACAGTATACTTGTGCAAGTCCAGACTTGCGCAAGTATACTGTATCTTGTGTGGCTGCCATTAGATTGGGAAAATTCTCTCTGTAAAAAATTAAAAAAAAAACAAATTAAAAAAGTGGATATGGTCTTCCAGTCCAGTAAGTCAAGCTCACTGTCGAGTTCCCTGGCGGGGCAGTTTGGCAAGCACCTAAGGCAAGCACAGACTTTTCTGACAGTTGTATGTCATACATCGTTAGATTAAAAAAAGATTTCTTATTTTTGTTTATACATGAAAATACCCCATATACGAACCTTATTTGCATTATTTTCTATTTGGTAAAAAGTGAGTACGTACTTTTGTTGTTCAAAGTTTAGAATCCAATAGGAACACCCGCTCGAAAATTCTTGGTCGCTGTCATTATTAACGTCTTCATTCATATCATGTCTATGGTTTATATGTCAAAAGTCAAAACAAATATAACCTCTCCTGAAATAGTTTTGTTTTGAAAATAATTTATTTCCAGTAATTAATGAACGCTGTTTGATAATCAGTTTAACTCCAAAAATTCAGGACAAATAAAGTAAGATAATTGTAATTTTGTGACCTCTTAACTTTAAGTATTTATATTTTAAACTTTCACTCAAACGCAGGCAAATGGTTCTAAAATTTTGTATATTTTTAGCAGTAGTTAGAGCAATAAGTTATAAGAATTGATAAATCTTTTGTGTCCTAGTTATTAGCTCTGTCATGTCCAATCAAATGCATTAAATTTAGTGTGTTCTGAATGGATTTTGATGAAAGTTGGTGTTAGCAATCAGAAAGACATATAGGCAAATTTTTTAAGTGGAAGTAGTTTCCCTGAGGTGCGGTTTAAACCCTCAAGGATGCTAACTGACCAAATCTGGAGCGTAAGATTTTCAATCAATTTGTTGCAGCTTCCTAAACTTAAAGGCATGTTATGAAATAGTTTATTGGTATGTTTATTTAATCATAAATACTTCAAAACAACATAATACACTAAGCTGTGCAGTGTTAAACAACCACAACATACTCACCAGACTTCTATTTATGACATGTTCTATAGGGTGTCCGGTATAAGTGTGAAATTAAAAATTTTTCAAGATACACAAATGCAAGAGTTATCAAAATTTACGAATATCATAAGAAAATTTTAATCATATGTAAGACACAATACAAAACGTTAATGTTTTTAAATTTTATGTTGTTGCAAGCTGAACCATATGCCTAAAATAATACAAAAGTTACATTTAAAAGTTAGTTTATTATGTAAATTGGTGAACTGAAGAACAATGAAATAGAATAAAGCAGTCAATTAATATAAAAATGCAAATTTTTGTGCCCAAAATATTTTTTTTCGTATATTTAATATTTTTGTGTATTTAATTTAGTTATAATTTTGTTAAAGTTAATATTTTTATATATTTTATTCAGTTCAATGAAATTGAAAACTGCGAAAAATTACAAGGTAAAATGTACAAAACTTTGGAGATCGGTAGAACCCTGAAGATATAAAATAATTTTCATTTAAAAAATATTTTTGGAATCCACAATTAATTACACAAATTTTAAGAGGTCTTGCGTTTAAAAAAATAAAATTTCAGGACACCTTAATGTTCAAGTGTTCTATGAAACCTATAAGCCGAAATAAATGATTTGGTTTGATTTGATCCTGGCCAATCCCTATTGATTATGGCTAGGGTCATTTGGCAACTTTTTGATCTAATGTAATTTTTTTACTGGTCAAAAAGTTTGCCTTATTTTATTTTTAAAAAATATGCAGTTTGTTGAAAGAAATATTAATGAAAACAAAACAGTCTAACCTACCAAATTTTATTTTTGGCAATGTTGTGGAAGCCTCACCTGGAAAAATAATATTTTTGGAACAGGAAAAATCATACATTTTCGTAACAGGACCTTTGCACGTTTACCTACAATGCCTACAGTTGGGCAGGTGAAATAATAAACTGGAGTAACTGGTAAAAGAGTATATTGACGGCAAATAAAACAGAGTACACATACAAAACTACGGATCTAAAACTAATACACAAACACAAAATAGAGAAATGATAATATAAGTGAGTGACGCGAAGGGACACTTTGGGAGAGCACGCGCGGCGGATCGAGATATTCAGATCGATAGTGCTACTCGCGCGCGGCTCCGGCGTCAACTGAAATGTAACGGTCGCGATGCCGATAGGCTCGCGATGGCGCGCATGCGCGTAGGTATCAAAGCTCCGTCCCGCTCCTTCGGTCTCTATCGAACATTCGAGATGCGAGCGGGAACGCGAGTGTGGCGGCGTTCGGAAATGCGAGGGCCAGTTTGAATTGCGACATACTCCCCCTCTAGTTCTGGAGAGCGTCCTCGCTCCTGGACTAGCTCAGTGCCCTGGCGTTTCTGACGTCCGCGACGACGTGTGGGTAGAGCAGGATTGGGTGGTACGCGACTAGCTGTACTACTGTCCACGAACGACGAGAAACCCTGTGTGTGATACTTACCCAGGCTGTCAGTGGTAGGGCTAAACCTTTTGGTGATCCCGTAAGGTCCATCTTGTTTAGGACAGAACTTTGCTGTCAGACCTTTATTTACTTGACTCAGTGCATGAGTCCGAGCTACCTTATCATCACCTACCTTATGAACTGGACTAGGCCTCCTCAGTTTCTCTGGCACTACCTGGGCTTTTCCCGGCGAGAACTGATAGGAAATGTCGAAAGACTGAAGTTTATGTGCCCACCTTACCAATCGTCCTATAGGGGATTTGAGCGTCATCAGCCAACAAAGAGGTTGGTGGTCACTACCTATGACTACGGAGTGTCCGTCTAGGTAACGTCGGAAGCGCTCCACAGCCCAGACGATTGCTAACGCCTCTCGCTCGGTGGACGAATACTTACGCTCAGCAGCGTTCAAAAGACGACTGGCGTATTCAATGGGTCTTTCTTCTTTGCCTTCCCCCTGGACTAAAACAGCTCCGAGCGCGTAATTGCTAGCATCGGTGCGGAGGATAAAAGGGCGATTGAAATCAGCCTGAATTAACACTGGAGCTGAAGTCAGAAGTCGCTTCAGCTCGTTAAAAGCAGAGGACTGAGTTGCACCCCAGGTCCAAGTCTGATTTTTCCTAGTCAACCTAGTAAGAGGCTCGGCTACAGAAGAGAAATTCGGAATGAATTTGCGGAACCGTGAGCAGGTCTGCAAGAAGGTCCGTAGATGCTTCGAGTTGCTAGGTGCAGGAATGTCTAAAATGGCCTTGACCTTATCAGGGTCAGGTGAGATTCCCTGTTGCCCTAAGTACTGTACACTCCCCCTGGCGAATACGCACTTGTCGCGCTTCGGTTTCTTCCTGGCAGGGGTCAGTCGGTACGGAGGTACCGAGATAAGAGGGTGCTCACCTGGGTCGCTGCGATGCTCAGCATAGGGGGTAGGCCCTCCCCCTAGCTGGAAAACTTCCTTATTGTCCACCAAGGTCTGCTTCGATAGGTCCCGTTCCGGCTGGGTTAATACTATACCTGTGTCCTTGAGTACATCAGCCGAGGAACAAGCATGCTGTGGTGACAAAGAGGGTTCGAAAATCATTGGGTACTCGACATGGCGAGTCCCAGAAAAGTACCAGCATTTTCCGGGGAAATCCATGACTACGTCGGCTGCAAATAGGAAATCCATGCCGAGTAATGTTTCGTTATCGTGGGATTCCGGAAGAATGAGGAATGGCGTTCGAATCACCTTCCCCTCTAAATGCACGTCAAGGGTAGTCATCAGCACGTCAACATCGCGCGTGTGTCCATCGGCGAGTTTTATACATCTTCGAGCCGGATGAAGCGGATGACCCTTGTGACGGAGAAGAGTGTGTAGGGTGTGGCCCGCAATACAATGTTTAGCCCCGGTGTCGACTAACGCGGTTCCCGACGCGCCTAATATTTTTATTTTAAAAATCGGTCGCGACACATTCCCGTGTTTACAGTCACCGGCGCGCGTGCTCTCTACACAATNTCTAATATTGAATTATTTGAAAGTAAAGATAATACAAACAAACGCAAAGTCACTCATTCGTATTTGAAAATGCCAATTCCTCGACTCGAAATGTGCAGACGCAGTTGTGTGTATATGGCACCGCTGATCTACAACTCTCTGCCTAAGAATATAGTCGATTTGCCGTATCAGAAATTCTGTAGGTCTCTACGAGCGTGGCTAATAGAAGAGAGCTTCTATTCTGTAGAGGAGTTCCTAAGAAAGTTTTCGTCTCAATCCTATCATTTTAGAAATGCACTGTAAACTATTTTATTTCACTATTTAATATTGTGTATCTTTTAGTTGACGAACTCTGTATATTACTGCTAAGTTAAGATGCTGTAGGCTGTGTGTTGAAACTGATGTATTTTATGGTTGTATCATTTTCTCAAACATTTGCATGCTGTTTTATAACTGCGAAATGTGTCTAGCACTGTAAGAAAATTTTGTACCAACTCTTGAACCACATTTTATGCAAATAAATGAAATTATTATTATTATTATTACAAACACAAATATTGTCGTTATTATTACATAGAATTGGGACGTACTCGTTCTCACAATTCAATACGTTGTCGGTCAAGTGATCGTCCGCAAACTCGTCATTATAACTATTATGAAGTTTAAAGTTAGAAGTTGAGCATTTAACATTTTGTTTACGAAACTTACGCGAATCTAAAAATAGCTTTGTAGTACACGGTTGTTTGTTGATTGGCGGACTATCACATGGCCGGTTATTTTCTTGAACGCAACATTTATTATTGGTAGGCATATTATTAAAGTGTGAAGACTCTACACAACTTGAATTACTATAATCATACTCTGACAATACTTCGGAATAATTATTATTATGATAAGATATCGGTTGAGAAACACATCGAGGATTAAAACTATAAAAACTTTGTTCATTATTACACTGTTTACAATTGTCGCGAGTAACGTTTAGGGCTCCGCACTTGTAACACGACACCGGATTATTAGTCTGAGCAGCTGACTCACCTGTGTCCGCTGACTTACGGCACTGTTCCCGTCGGTGTCCGAATCTCCTGCAGGACACGCAGAACGGCCGCGATGGCGGTCTCGATGACGCTGATGGTGACGTTTGTTCCTGACGTGTCGTTGAGGCGGGAGCTCGCTCGGGCGGAGCGCGCAGCGTGCGCGGCTCGNTCCTGACGTGTTGTTGAGGCGGGAGCTCGCTCGGGCGGAGCGCGCGGCGTGCGCGGCTCGCGCGGCGGCGCCTGCGCGCTGTCGTCACATGAGTAGAAAAACGGAACAGAGACTAAGCTTCAAACAACCGCGCGAATCGATTGCACTACTACAAGTACGCGGGGCATGTGTGTGTGACCACTGGCCGCTTGTCGCGTACGCAGCGATTCTGGGAAAAGACCGGTTTGCGCTTGCACAGGCAGTTGACAATCTCAGGGTCGGTGCGACGCACGTTATCTGTATTTATAGTTGCAAGTTTGAATATTTTAATGTTAAACGTAATATTTTGTTAAAAATGGTGGTTTATTGTACTGTGTGTATGAATAATACTTGAAAAACTAAAAATATATCATACTTCAACTATCCCAAGGAGTACGATAGGTGAGTAAATACTAAATATTTTGATTATTACTTTTTCAAGTAGGTACCCACTTGCGTTTATTTTATTAGGTCCTTTTTTAACAAGAAGAGAATTGTACACGGTTTGTTTTTACCTTCCATTAGTATGACAAGTTTAGCATTTGTAAGTATGTATATATTGTAAGTGGTACATACCTACCTACTACAACTCGNGGCTCGCGCGGCGGCGCCTGCGCGCTGTCGTCGCGCGGGGGCGCGCGCGCGGGAATAGGGCGCGTGCGCGCTTGGTGCGGGGCTCCGTTGCCGGCGCTGCATCGCGCGAGGATTTCTCTGTGCGGCTCGGCGCGTACTTCGCTGTGCATTGCGGGTTGCGATTTGGCCGCATTTGTTTGCGCAGCAATGGGTGCGGAGTTGAGCGTTTCGCTCTTTGTTGACTCGGCGATAGTTTCTTCTATTATTCTCGATTTATT
>NWSH02000517.1:5369525-5383145 GCA_002382865.2 Heliothis virescens
GCTGTCGTCGCGCGGGGGCGCGCGCGCGGGAATAGGGCGCGCGCGCGCTTGGTGCGGGGCTCCGTTGCCGGCGCTGCATCGCGCGACGGTTTCTCCGTGCGGCTCGGCGCGTACTTTGCTGTGCATTGCGGGCGGTGATTGGGCCGCATTTGTTTGCGCAGCAGTGGGTGCGGAGTGGAGCGTTTCGCTCTTTGTTGACTCGGCGATCGTTTCTTCTATTATTCTCGACTTATTTAATAATTCTGAGAAATTACTAACTTCTTCGCGACGTAGGCGTTTTCTAATTTTGCGATGAAGAAGGCCGTATACCATATCGAGCTGCACCTTCAATGATAGGTCGCCCGCTGGTAGGCGATACATAAGCGCACGGCTCTTCGCTACAAAAATGTCTGTTCGAACATCCTCGGCTTGTTCGATTCTAAACAACTCTCTGTATATTTTGTGTTCGGGGCGGCGATCTCCGTATGCGTCGCGTAGGTACTGTATGACATCCTTCCACGACGTAACTTCCGAACGGATGCTCTGCCACCAGGTTGCTGCTTCGTTTGTCAGCAACATGGACATGCCTTTTATGGCTACATCATCGTAGGTATTGGTGCACTCTTTATATGCCTCAATGGCATCGATGAAAGTTTCCACGTTTTCCTTCGCCGATCCGGAGAATCTCGACGAACATCGAGCGAAGTTGCCGGTCTTCTCTGCCGCGCTCGGCGTTGGCGCCGGTGATGCGGTCAGATTGAACGCCGTCGTAGACAGGCGCTCCAGCATGCGCTCGCAGACCTCCGCGTTGGACTGCTGGATAGTCGTCAGCAGTGCGGTAAAGTTGTCGCGAGACATTGTTATACTCTCATTGAGCTCTTCGGCTTGCGAGCCATTGAGTGATTGCCGTTGGCGTGTTCGCGGCATTATGACGACACTATGGTACGCGAACAAGAAAGTTACACAATAGTCTAAATCACAGTTACACTATAACGAGTTTATAAAGTCACACTATATTGAGTTTATAGTTTGCCCAAACTGTAGCATTCGGCCCTCACGTTGGGACGCCACCTTTCGTGACAGGACCTTTGCACGTTTACCTACAATGCCTACAGTTGGGCAGGTGAAATACAAACACGAGAGTAACTGGTAAAAATGTATATATTGATGGCAAATAGATAAAAGAGTACACACTAAAACTACGGATATAAAACTAATAAACACAAACACAAAACAGAGAATGATAGTAAAGTGAGTGACGCGAAGGGACACTTTTCGAGAGCACGCGCGGCGGATCGAGAAATACGGATCAATAGTGCTACTCGCGCGCGGCTCCGGCGTCAACTGAAAAGTAACGGTCGCGATGCCGATAGGCTCGCGATGGCGCGCATGCGCGTAGGTATCAAAGCTCCGTCCCGCTCCTTCGGTCTCTATCGAACATTCGAGATGCGAGCGGGAACGCGAGTGTGGCGGCGTTCGGAAATGCGAGGGCCAGTTTGAATTGCGACAACATATTTTTTTAACTGTGCAATACTGATTGAGTATTGCTATTTGAATTTTTGAACGGGTATTGCATTTATGATATTAGTAGGATAATAGGATTGTATGTATATTATGGATTTACGATTATAGCTGCTTCCCGCGATATTAAGTACTACTTCCTGAACCAGGATATAATTCGATTCGGCCCTTTAAGGTCCAACTTCACTGGCAGCACAAACATTTTTTTTTTCTAAACTGTTTACTATGAATTTCCATGTGCAATTTTAAATTTTTCAGATTTACGAAAAATAGACGTTTATGTTGTCAGGGAACTTGAGCCTTAGTGTAAAAACGTAACAAACGATCTGAAAACATACTTTACTAAGTTGGAAGTCACCCATCACACCACTACATCGATACGCTTCAATACTTGTGGTGTAGGTACGTCCATAACACAGGGTGATAATACATGAATGATATCAGTTTAAGGACCGTGTTACGTACTAACGCGTTATTAATGAATGCGTTAGCTACATCAATGAATGTTTATCCTTTTAAACATGGGTGGGCGTCTGTTTGCTTATGAAGAAAAAACCGATTGTTAACCTTTATTTAACTACGTAACATAGTGTAACAACGTCGGCTGAAGGTATTTGAACATCCGGGCGGGTCCAGCGGGCTTCCATACCTTGACCCAGGTGGGCGTAACGGCGCAATAGGTCAGGAGGGAGCGGTGCGCGCGGGGGTATGTTTGGGCGGGCGTAGTAGCGTAGTGACGTCAGTGACGCGCGCTATCGACCCCGGCCGCGCCGTCACAACACCCCTCCTCCGCGGCTCCCTGCACCGGCCACCCCGCGCCAACCCGCGTCCTTCTAGCTACCGCGCAACTACGCAGCGCGCCAGCCGGAAGTTTACCGACGCTAATGGAAAACGCTCATGGCCCGTTTTGATGAGATTCGCGCACCGCAGCCCCATGCCCTGATGAATTCAAATAATATTACGCCCCACAAAAGAAATCTCTGGATACCTACTTGATATTGTGGTCCCAGGATGTTATTGTTGAACTATTGCATAATGTTAGGTTTTGGCAAATAAGGTTGTATTGAATTAGACCTACAAGTAAATTCCTACCTAGTAAAGCATTTTTTTGATGGTCTAGTTTTAGTCTAGAAAATTATGAATTCTGAATTTAGATAAGTCAAGCTATAATAGCTTGGCTTGCGCTGCATCAGTTTCGATCTAGTTACCAATGGTGACCAAAACCATATGGTTTTCTTTCAAATATTATAAAATTTAACATTTTACGGCTGTGGCTTTACCTCCTCTAACCAGCAGCATGCATTATGAAACTTACAAAACCAACTCAAAAGTTCGTAAGTGCGCACAATATTGTGGACATACCATCCAAAAAAGAAGTGTTCGTAATATTAAATGCGCAGTAGATGTAATGGGCAGGGTGGCCCTTCCCTTGAATTTTTCCCTCGTTTGACCTTGACCTAAATTGGAAAAACCCTCGAATAGACTAAATAACTTCGAGAGCGAAAGTCTGTTGTCTCGGCAAGAGAATGCTGGGTTGTTTACATAAGTTGTACTGTTCAGTTCATATTATAAGCCCTGATTATTTTCTTTATTGACCTACCCAAGAAATAGGTATTATTTCCAATATGAATACACTCGACAACCTTCTCTATTCAATATAATGAGAGTATGTGGCATAGATATTCTCTTCAACTACCATTCATTATAACATCAATGTCGTCTTAGGAAACTTAATTTTCTCTACCATGCAATGCCATCAATCGTATCTAAGATGCCATTAAAGTTTTCGCAAACAATCTAAGTATTATTTTAATGTTTTAATATTCCTTTACAGTTTTAACAAGACCTCAACATTAAATCTAGTGGACGTTCTTTTTATACGTCTTAGAAATTCAATGGCTGAAATCTGTGATCAAATAACACATCTGAAGCGATTCAAAAAGATTCCTATCTATGTAGTTGAAGAACACAATGACGCGTTACAATTTATATATTCAGCAATTGGAGGCAAAAAGTTGCCATTAGAAGGCACGACTCTGCTACATTTGGATGCGCATCCTGATATGCTCATTGATCGTAAATTGAAAGGAGAGGAAGCTCGTTCTGGGAGACATGTTTTGCCATTATTACAAATAGAAAATTGGATTGTACCGGCAGCGGCCGCTGGACACATCAGCCGAATCGTGTGGCTGCGTCCGCCGTGGGCGAGCCAATTCCGAGACGACACGCGATCCATACACGTCGGCGATCATCCGACGTCAGGCGAGCTGCGCGTCGACTGCAAGGAACCGTATTACCTCTCCGATGCACTTTACTGCTCACAACTACTCAATAAGAGAAAGTTCATTTTTACATCGGCTGAACTGTCCGATTCCTCACTTGCAGAGGATGAAAACAATATTCAAAAGCTCATAACTAACCTTAATATCACACAACCTTACGTACTTGACATTGATTTAGATTTCTTCAGTACAGGTAATCCTTTTCTCGGACTGTACGGAAATATTAATGTTTACGATCGATTGCAACCTATATTTGAATTTAAACTTCCCGACAACGACGACAGTGAAACAATTGATAAAGTTGTTGAACTGCGAGAACGACAACTTGAAGAACTTGAACGCTTGTTTCAGCACTTGGAGCGATGTGATAACTTAGATGAATATCAAGGAGAACAAACTCAACTGTACCACATGGTAAGTGGAGACCGTCATACCCCTGGTGTCAAATTTTAGTTAACTTTGTTTTATAAAAGTCTTCTTTACCAGGTGGTGGAGCTAGCAGCAGCAATTACAGTAGAAGCTGAAAGGTTAAACGAGAAGCCAGACTGGTGGGCAGTGTTCTCAGGAGGCTGCACTCGCGATCAAGGTGGATTACCCTATCACATTAGCACGGAGCAAGAAATACAAAACTTGGTCAAGAAAGGTCTAGTTCCACTATTAAAGAACATACCTCCGCCTGTGTTAATCACTGTTGCTAGATCCACTGACGACGGGTACTGTCCTCCTCATCAGGTAAGTAAAGGCCATGCTGGGTAAACAAAGACTATTGGTATAATTTAAGTCCATTATTAAGATCAATTTCATTCTATTGCAGGTAGACTACATTCAGAATCTAGTCTTGGAAACTTTGAAAGAAATGTATGACACAGATGATCCAGCATTGTATTACCTCAATGTAAATACCTCGTAATTATAAGCCGTGTATGATCAATTAATAAAAATAAGTACATACTTCAATATATTTTTTATTTGAATTTCTCTTGTCACCTAATACTGCCAGTATGATATGTATGGACCATAATATACTCGGAAATAAGAAAGATAAAGGAACTTCTTCAGTCCAGATTATTATATCAAGCTAATTGTTTGCACGGTTCCAACCGCGTCCCAGGGGAACTTTTGTCAAATAGGTTTAGTACTTTTGAGTTTAGTCTGTACAAACACACACACACAAATCTTTCCTCTTTATGATATTAGTGTAGTAGATGAACCTGCTGGTTCAATGATCCACAAATAAATATTATCATGAATAGGGAGATTCTAAGCGATTCAATTTTGCACGTGTAAAAGAAATCTATATTTTTGCGGATTTACCCTATAAACATGGAATTTACGTTACTCACTGAACTACATTCATTGTGTAGTGTAAATGTATAAGCGTTACGCGTTTGCATCGTTCAAAGTTTGTAGCTACACATAGTAAAGTACTCGTTAATCCTATGTCTGCGAGTCGTAAGACGCAGTCTCATTCAACGCGGGTGCCAAATGCATCGCCGTAACTCATTTGTAATGTGTTTTAACAAACACTGTTCACTACAATTACCAGAGCGAAATACTGCCTTTGAACACTATTACGACGACTTGAACAAGTTATTGTAGTTCCGCAGTTTGTAAAGATGCGCAGCTAACTTGAGTGCATAATAAAAATATAACAATTTTACTATCGAGTGTTATATCGCTGTTTTAATACAATGCAGGCTTCACTGCGGTGGAAAAGCGATTGTTATATCCTACGAGACTTTTAGTTGGTTAACTTGCCAGTCTTAAAGCTGCATGGAATTGGCAAATAAAATAAATAGGAATGCTTCTACTCACACTTACTACTGCTTACTCGCACAAACTTAATGTTGTTATGTTAGAATTTAGAGAATACACCAGGAGATGTGACTTTTGCTATGATTATAGACGAAGCAAATCAGCAGCCGCAGTTTTGTTAAATACATGCATCATATACTTGCAGTTCGCATGTTGTAGGGAAGTAATAATCATTACTAAATTCAAAAAATATTGTAGGCTTGGTGAACTCCGTACTTAAATCCAATCAATAAAATGATTGCATGGGCATTTGTCGGCAATGAGTGGACCTGCTAAAAGCCGAGAAGGTCGGTGACACCTCAAGCAGGTCAATTAGTATTAACGAGAGGATCGACGCCCTATAGCTACCTACGTGTGACACCATCCTTACTAATACATCGCTGCTTACGACACGGCACCCAGCTAGTGTGATCATATTCATAATTAGATGATGAAAGATGACGATAGGAATTAGGACAATAAGTTTGGAAAAATCTTGATATCTAGATATAATAATTGTTAACAGCACAAAACTGTCTTCTTCAATTTAAGAAACCGCAGAGCTGCCTGTAAATCTATACCTAGTCGTAATTATAGATTGATTTAGGAGGATGGGCCGAAGAGAATCTAGGTTATTATAATTATAACACAAAATTCTGTTGACAAGTAACTGCCCACTTGAAATATGTACCTAACTCTCTCGTACTCTGTGTTATTACAACGTTGGCTATAGTATCAATTCAAGGTAGCACTGGTAGCACTTAGCAGCAGCTACCTATCTGGACAAAATATCTTGGCGTAACTTAGATAACACCCTTCAATGTACCTAACTTTGCTAAGCAAACTGTCGGTCAGCATTGTCTGTCGATAACTTAACTCATTCTGTTCAGAATTATCTTTTGTTTTTTTGCTTTATTCGGAAGTTATTAATCATGAACTTTCGATTACTGAGCAATACTGCTCATCCGCGTTTCTCTTACATTAAGAAGTAATTTTGCCCTGAAAAAACCGTCTCCATACTGAAATATGGAGATAGCTTTTAAATGACTGAAATAATATCGTAGATTTTTAAAGATAATATCAGTTGATTGGACAAACAATTTAGTCCTTCGATTGGGGGCGATTGGGGTCAACTGCGCATCGAACACTCTAGTCACATTCATAACAACGCATTACATCATGCGTCGGCCATGCCTGGAAAACTTATGTGCCAATTATGTCCAATAAAAACGCACTACTCAGAAAATATTTTATACGTTCCACGTGTAATCAACATTATTTTCATAACACTTTGTTATTGCGGAATAAACTAATCCGATTGCAATTCTAGCAAGGTATAGATTTTCAAAACACGGTCTCGGAATGGGTTATTCTCATTTTGATCCACGAAGTATTCCCAAAGTCACCCACGACAAAAATATTAAATTAAAATAAGAATTAAATCGTTTCCCAATTTGCCCCACGACCTTAAAATTGAAAAAGAATTTTGTATTTTCGAAAACAAATAATACAATGGGTTAGTTCTCAAATTGCTCCACACATTTTCGTCAAAGCATTTTAAAAATAAATATATTTGGACAGCATTTTGTCAGTACAGTCAGCAGGAAAATCAGTTTTAAATCATGTGCGTTAGGAATAATAAATCAAACAGTGCAGTGATTTTCAATAACTTGTTATATTATCGTAATCAAAATATAATCAATTATAAACATAAAAAATAACACTTTTTTATTAAAAATAGATAATACAAAAATCTGTGTTTTCTAATTACACATTCTGTCGATATACTGAAGAAAAACAGATTGTGCATAACTAAGTGATAACATTTATGCAATCATCTCCGTAGACTTCTGCTATCCTGGTACTTGTCGTAACAAATAATGATTCAATTTCAACCCTTTATATTTATTTGTGACCATTATTTCGCTAAGGTAAGTTGCCTTATACATCTACTTCGAATTCAGTTATGATTCCCTAGTACTTATAGTTGAATGTCCATCGATATTTAATACGAAACCTTTATGCTGATTAATTTAATGTTTCATCGTATATGCGTTTAAAAGAATAAACCACTTATTATTCAGTTGTCACGATGCATAACATTTTTATACCGACTGTACCTCAGCAAGATGTTATGGAAGAAAATGAAACTTTAATATTTTAATATTTCGTTGCTTTTTACGTGGGGAACATTGAGACATAAAAATATTTAAAATAATTTTCTATTTAAATTATTCGTGGGGCAAAATGAAACTTAAAGTACCTTTTTACTGTAATATTTATTTATAAATAGAAAAGCCGTGGATGCATTTGGGAATCGATGTTCGTGTTTCAAAAGTTTGCTAAGCAAAAGAATGGAGCAAAATGCAAACAACCCTCGGAATACTACATTGGTAAGCTAAATGTTTAGCACGACTATTGAGTTCTAAGACGTATAGATAGAAACCTTGGAAATAATAATTCTCAGTAGGTTACAGGAGCTCAATTAACATAGGCCTTGTTGAAACAAACGCAGGCATATTGTCATTTATTTATGCAAGGAAATTATACATCGAATGGACCAGAGTTGTTTTTTCACACGTAGGGAATATAATCGTGCGGCACGCTACTTGAATCAACAAACTCTGAATACATTCAGTATTTTTATATCAGTTTGTGTTCTCCGCTTGGCGAGTTTACGGCTCGTCATTATTTATGAACATAGTGTAGGGCTCTTTGATTGTAGTGATAGGTACTTGAGAACTTCGATATTTCACTAGTTCCACTTTTACTTTATGACCTAGATCGTGCTTTATATTACACTAGTTACGAAAGTTATCGTGCGCATGAAGATAAATTTTCGATTATAATTTGAGACAGTCATGAATGTATAAAACATGAAAGATAAATTTAAATTCCGTCTGAAAATCCAATGGATGTTTTTACTGCATGTCTACCTATAAAACACAATCTTTATTGTGTTTACTCTTATCAAGGACGCCAAACTTTACAAGGGATGACTGTTTGGAGAGTAGACCTACCTTAAGTATTGTGAAAATTAGCACGCAGAAAAGCGTTCTTGTATTGGGCAGATGACAACTTTATACTAAAATATAAATCGTGTACCTACTATTATAGTGGTATTGGTAGCTACCTAGTTTTGAAACTCTTCATCTTTTCAAGAAATAAGTATTTAAAGTTTTGAACTTCAACAAAAGTTTATACCTATTTTAAATAGCTTATAGTAACGGTACCTACTTACCATGTTTTCCTTTTGAGGTACGGAACCTACAAATGATAGTAGGTATATAGGTACTCAACTAACAATTCTCATCATCACGAATATTAAATCCTTCATACAGTATGGTGAAGAACCAAATTATTTTTTACACAAACAGACTCAGTGTTAATAACAGCGCATTTAGGGGGTTATTGAAGTCATCGAACCTACCACTACAACTTGATAAGTTGTTTATAACGCGCACATCGAATCGTAGGGTCTTCAAGTCCTCACCTCGTCCAAGTACGGCCGTGGACGATAAGAAAAAACTTGCTTTCATTGATAAATATGCTGCTTGCGTAAACGATGTTTTTCAATGGCGGAGTTGATAAGCCGCCATCATTGCCGTGCTGTGGCGCCACTTGCAGATAAAATAATGTATGTCGCCTTTATGAGAAAAACTAATGCCTTTATCTGGACACCTAAATAGGAAAACATATTTTACACGCTGCATTCTCTCTTATGATGACTAAGCTAAGTGACTAAACTCTCGTGTTTACTTGAAATATACGTAGGTATGCACCTACTATCTACTTTGATTATACATACAATTTGGTATCCGAAGTAAACAAGTATTTCACAGAATTGAGCAATACAAGCAATCAGTACAACCGTAGCATATACTCCTACAATAATACAATACTATTTAGAGACTTATTTTTGTTCCTCAGGCAAGGCACATGAAACTCATGACAAGCATGTTTTTCTTTTTGGCAAATCACATTGCAGGCTTACAAAATCGTCCTGCCAGGGCTTCTGGAGCGCAGGTAGGTTTTTAGTTAAAGTTTGACACTCGTCTGATTATATGCCACCTAAAAAACAAGTTTACCTATAACATCATAACGTTCACGTAAGAGCACTGCTTGATTCTCATCATCATCTCATATCTTGTAATTTTACTTCAACAGGGTTTAGTTCAGGGCACTGACGAATCAGTGCGGATGATTATTTAGGAAAGGTAATTAATTGGTGAATTCTGTATGACTGTGCAACTTCTACGTCAACTCAGTGTCATTTTCAGCATTTTATCAGAGTGGATCTTCTGCATAATTCTTTATTCTGTGGTGTGTATAAAAAAATACTCGCAGGCAGTAGGGGGTTTCATTGCTTAATTGCACTTTAGAAATTAAGTTATTATTGTCAGTTTCAAATACTTCCTACGCCGGCGTAGCGATTTTGAGTTTCAGTCTATCTTTGTAAGCCAGCCTCTTGTGACAATATAAATGGAAGTAAGGAGAAAAGTGATGTAAGTAATCCATAAGAAATTTCCTGTTAATAATTATGAATAGTAAAGAAATACTTTCGCACACAGGATATTCCCTAAGTGTGAAAATATTTTTTAAAGGTGAAAGGCTCGTAAGGTATAAAAAAGGAGTTTAGTGCATTACTCTGAAATCCATCTCAAACGTGCCATTGTTTCTTATCGTTGTTTAAATAAATAGGTACTTACCTAACTTTTTATTGTTGTACATATGTACTTACCTACTCCTAATGAAGGTAAGTAGCTATGTAAAAACTTGTCAATAAACATTAAGTTGTCGACGATGACCATCATGGCCACCACAAGTGTTAAAAGATAATAAGTCAAACAGATTTCCACTGAACTTTGACCGTTCAGCAATTTGATAATATATTTTGTCAACAAAAATCTTGATATATTATTATATGTATACCTATTACTCTTTGTGGAATTCATTGACATCCTGTTGTTAAGAAGGCATTAGCAGAAAGAAACCCTGTGTTGTACTTACTGGTATTTATATTGTTTTTAGGGTTCCGTAAAACGGGACCTTATAAGTTCTTACTAAGACCACGTTATTGCACCATCTTTTGCCACATCTGTTGCAGGGAATCATGGGAAACACCTCCTTAGGCAGGTAGATAGAATAAATAATGGCGTCTTGACAGTAATTCCCTATAACGCAAGAGACACCCAGCTGCGTTGGGCATATTATAGTGCCCAAGCACAAGCATTTGTCAGACAAGTATACTCTCTATCCTCCAAGTCTCTTATTCCATTGCCGACGGTAGTTTGTCACGGCAATCGGACAAGACTAGAGAAAGCTCAGGCGCGGAACCGACATTAACGTGCTCTCCGATGCACGGGCATCATCATCTTCCAGACAACCGGCTGCTTCGAGGAAGTTACTTTAAACCATAAAGCGTTCGATCCGGCTCGGGAATCGAACCCGATACCCCGTGCACTGTAGTTGTGCTTGGCGACCATTTGAATAACGAATGGCCGAATACAGAATAATTATACCGAAATAGGCGTGAGTGCGTATCTGTCTACTGTTGAAAAATTAATTAAATCTATTGACGCCACTACCACAGCCAGAGCCCATACTAATGTGTTTACTTAATAAAGTAATACTAAAGAAAGAAAAAAGCGGCTAAGTGCAAGTTGAACTCGCGCACGAAGGGCTCCTTACCATTATTTTTATAAAAATTCACGTTTGTTGTATGGAAGCCCCTTGAAATATTTAATTTATTCACATTTCCAGTATATGTTATAATAGCGGCAACAATAATACATCATCTGTGAAAATTTCGACTGTCTAGCTATGACAGTTCTTGAGATACAGCCTGGTGAAAGAGCGAAGTCTTAGTAATAGACCCCGCTGGGTCCAATTTTACCCTTTGGGTATGGAACCCTGAAAGCGATGAAAGCAGATACCTGCTGGATAGTGCATTATTTTGCGTTACTAATTACAAAAATAAGCTTCTGGAATTCGGATACCTTCGTTCGGAGTTCGGGCATCTATCTACAGATGGAAAAGTACATACATGTAAGTGCTTTAAAAAATACAAATCACTTATCATAATGTTAGGTACATACTTGTATTATGCATAAAATTGAATTGCTTAATAATGACATATTTTTGGAGTATGCAGAGCTGAGTACGTACCAAATTGATAAGGATGGTTATTACCCCTAGCGGTGGATTTTCGTAAAATCCGTTTTAAGGTAATGTCTATAACATTACCTTAAACGAACCCATCTAATTTCACAAACATAATACTTCCTTACAAACACCCAACCCCCATTTCACCCCCTTAGGGGTGGAATTTCAAATAATCGTGAAACACGTGTTTACTTATTTATTTCAAGGAATAATGTCATGAAGTTTCATGTCGAAATTCGTAATTAATTTTCATTTGCCATACAAAGTTTCAACCCCTATTTCAACCCCATAGGAGACGAATTTTGGAAAATGGCGAAACACGTGTTTACTTATTTATTTTAAGGAGTAACTTCAGTAAGTTTCATGTCGAAATTCGTTATTAATATTCGTTCGCCATATAAAGTTTCAAACCCTATTTCAACCCCTTAGGACACGAATTTAAAAAAATGGCGAAACACGTGTTTACTTATTTATTTTAAGGAGTAACTTCACGAAGTGTTATGTCGAAATTCGTATTTAATATTCCTTCGCCATACAAAGTTTCAAACCCTATTTCAACCCTTTAGGACACGAATTTCAAAAAATGGCGAAACACGTGTTTACTTATTTATTTTAAGGAGTAACTTAACGAAGTTTCATGTCGAAATTCGTAAGTAATTTTCATTCGCCATACAAAGTTTCAACCCCTATTTCAACCCCTCAAAGGTGGAATATCAAAAAATGACGAAACACGTGTTCACTTATTTATTTCAGGGAATAACTTCACGAAGTTTCATGTCGAAATTCGTAATAAATATTGGTTCGCCATACAAATATCAACCCTTATTTCAACCCCTTAGGAGACGAATTTTGAAAAATCCTTTCTTATCTCGCGTGAGGGTATTAAGATGAACCTTTGTGCTAAATTTCAGCTTTATAGGTTCACAGGTTTGGGCCCTGCGTTGATTAGTTCACCATAAAAATTGTCAACCCCATTTTAGCCGGCAACCCCATTTTAACCCTTTTTAGGATGTATTTCAAAAAATTGTGAAACACGTATTTAATTATTTATTTTAGGGTATAATTTATATGATCACCAAAAATATTTTTAAGAATCTAAGCTTAGGCACCAAATAAAATGAATAACCCCAAAAAATATATATTGACTTTATCAAAAGGGCACTAAAGTATACAANGGGTATAATTTAGATGATCACCAAAAATATTTTTAAGGATCTAAGCTTAGGCACCAAATAAAATAAATAGCTCCAAAAAAAATATATTGACATTATTAAAAGGGCCCTAAAGTATACAATATTACGACCCAAAATAAATGAAATAACACCAGAAAAATCGCAAACCTTCACCAAATAATATTTTTGGTTCCCAAAATGGATTAATGGTCACCAAATTGAATTCGACCAAAAGATAAATATTACTACCAAAAATCTTACTCCAAAATAGTAAGACGGCATCCAAAATATATTATTTGATCCCAGAATACTTTAATGTAAGACTAAAATTACAATTGGTTTCCTTTATTTCTTAACCCGGTCACCGGTGCGTGAGGCACAGGCTGCGCTGTGCAGAGCAGGGCAGTTACTGTAGGTACACATAGCCATATGCGAAAAAAATATATATATCCTAGAACATTAGCTGAAAGTTAGGTTTTAATGACAGAAACGAATTGCTGTAAATCCGACTCCACGCAGTCTTGTCTGCCCTACCCCTAGAGTGTAATTCAAAATCGCGTAGGCGCGGAGGGGCAAGGCGGGCCGCGAGTTGAGGAGCAGGTGGTTATAACACCCGCCACTCGCGGCTGAGGCTGGCCGGCAGCGCCAGCCAGCAAGCCGAAGCTGCGCGAGCGTTAAACCTATCTGCGACGATAAACTCGCGTGGG
>NWSH02000517.1:5421568-5432404 GCA_002382865.2 Heliothis virescens
GTTAAACAAGGACATCAGAAATTACTTTGTGGGATATTATAACCGCCAATCATAAGATCACGCCTCATATTGAATGTTAACTTAGGTAAAACATGAAAAAACCATTTTATATTTGAATTTCCCGCTTCTAGTCGTCGCATGCACCTTAAGGTGTTTTCTGTTCATGATGAATCTATTAATGATGATAACATCCTTTCAAAAATAGTTCTGAATTAAGATGTTATTTCTAGAAGGATATACTTAGGTACGATAGTACGTCTGATATTTCTTTCATGTAGTCATAAGTGTGAGTAAACATTAATACGGATTTCCGCACGCCACTCCCAGTTCCCAGAGTAAGCGGATCCCTAAAAGTCGCCCTTCATACACTAATCTTTTGATTGTAGGCCAGATGTTTATGTATCCCTATCCTATCTTGACTTTCCAGCTGTCGGGGTTATTGACCTCGAAGGGGGACCGATTTCTGCATGACCCTCTTTTTGGGAATGTGAAAATTTTAAATAGCTTTATCCTCTATGAATATAAGTATGTAGGATAGAGTTATATAAATAAATATATTATAGCTTAGGTATTATTTCCTCATCAATAATTCACTTTACCACTAGTAGGTATTGTGTATTTGATTAATTCATTCATTATGTGACCAACTACATAATAAGTTGTGTTACAAATTACATATAATATGTTTACGTTATAGGTAAATATGTTATGAATAATGTTGTAAATTGTAAATGTAACGTTCTGCTCATACGACATAACTTCGTATACTTACGTATTTCTTATACTATGAAGCTTAAACATTAAATCCATATCTATTCTAATCTATACTAATATTACAAAGAGGTATTTTTTTTTGTTTTGTAAGTTTGTTTGTAGGGGGTAATCTTTGGAAGTAATGAACCAATTTTAAAAATTGATTCACTAGTAGAAAGCTACATTATTCGTGAGTGCTATAGGCATTTTATCCGGGTACGGGCAGTATTTCCCATGGGACTCGAGTGAAACCGCGGGAACACGGCTAGTTAGCTGTAAAGTACTTACATGACTTCATTGTTTTTCTTTAACGAAAGGTCCGAAGTCAAGGGCAGCTTATTTCTTCCCTGTACCTGTACGGTTTATTTCCTATTTCGGAGATTCCTATTGTTTTCATGTATTAATGCCATGCTAAGGCAAACTTAGATAATTCAAAACAAGCAACGTCACATAGTATCCTGCTGCCATCAATTTACCTAATTGTCTTATTAGTATAGTTGAAAATCGTTACTGGTAATGAATGTACTTGCAAACTTTACCAAAAATTGTTCTTTCGATTTTTGCGTGGTTTATTTTACAAAGAGAAAATCGCTCTAGAAGTTGGTCAGTCGAGGTACAAACAAAAGCACATCAAGTTACTACAATCAGTCAAATTTCTGCGATAGATTTTTTACCTTATCACAAAGGTTAGTGGAAGGTTAATGTTCGATTGGCAAAATTTGACAGATTCGTATACGTTGCCCTGCTGTCGTTTGTACCTAAATGTTCATTTTTCCTTTGTCATTGTTTATCAAAAAANTAGAAAGCAATTTCGCAACCAATTCGTTTTGTAAGCGGATCAAGAGGCCAACCTTAAATATGGCCATTAAATCGTTTGCGCCGAACCCACATTCGTCTTTTTAATGCGAACTTCCAACGCTAACAAATAAGAAACTCTTATCGCCGCTAACTTATCACGTGTACGGAACGTTTCAGATATTTGGGGGCACGGCAGTGCCCCCGCCAAGTCGAGCGCAAAGCAAACACTGCCGTACCATCCTTTACTGGAACCATTTCGCCGCATTTTGAGGCCCCTATTTGAGAACCTCTGGATAAGACCAGAAGGCAGAAATTTTGGTCATCCAGAAAGATATAATCACATACTTAAAAACCAGAATTTCAAGTCTATAGGTAATTTAGTTCTGAAGCTAAGCGAAAGCAAAGTTTCATATTTTCGACACTCACTCACTCATGATCATCAAAATAGAACTAGTACTTCCCATAATCTCAGAGAGCTGAAATTTGGTACAGAGTTAGGGTTTAATGGCCACATAAAGGGAAAACTACAAAAACTAGGATAATCGAAGATCTGGAGTACCTGGTGACCCTGATTAGAAAACAGAAGAGCCCAACCAAACTATTACAGATATCAACATACTGCCTTAGGTTGATGTCAATACGCTCATGTTTCTACAAAAAGAAGTGAAATCCCACCAAAAACATACTGTAAAAAACTAGCCAAGTCTCGGAATTGCTTGTTTATCTCTAAAAAGTAATGAAATCTAGACAAAGTCGTGCTGAGTCTTAGGTTTCTTACTGCGATTTTTTTACTGCAACAGTTAATGTGATATGACTGGCCGTTGAACATTCTTTATAAGTAATTGGGTACAAGTCAACGGCCAGATATATAACATTAACTGTTATAGTAAAGAAATCGCAGTAAGGAGCCTAAGACTCAGCACGACTTTGTCTAGATTTCATTACTTTTTAGAGATAAACAAGCAATTCCGAGACTTGGCTAGTTTTTTACAGTATGTTTTGGTGGGATACCTTTATTTTCAGGCTACATTGGCCCAGTGTCATTGTTAAGAGAAAGTAGTTGTAGAGAAGTCGTATTTTTAGTGTTCCGTAGTCGAATGGCAAAAAACGGAACCTTTATAGATTCGTCCTGTCTGTCTGTCTGTCTGTCCGTATGTCACAGCCAGTTTATTCCGAAACTATTAAGACTACACCATTCAAACTCGGTAGGTAGATGTATTATGTTAACCGCTTTACGATTCTTATGCAAAAATAAAAAAATAATAATATTAGAGGGGGGCTCCCCATACATGGAACTGAATCTAAAAATTTTTTTTTTATCTGACCTATACTTGTGGGGTGTCTATATGTAGATAGAAAAATATCTTTTATAGTCTTTAAAAATGAGATTGAGGTTTCTAAAACCATTTTTTCTCATAGTCAATCATTTCAGAGTAAGACACTTTCAAAGTGCTAAAATGTTTCCCCCCCCTGTAATTTCTAAACTACCAATGTGAAAAATCTAAAAAAAAATATGTTTTAGATTTTAATAAAAACTATCAACCAAAATTGGTTTGAACGAAATACAGTCAGTAATTTTTGAGTTATAGGACTTTTTCATTAACCGCAAATTGTAACTTTGTTTTTCATATATTTGTATGAAAAACAAAGTTATTTTTTGTTGCCGAGAAATGTTCGTGTTTTGGCTAATTGTAGGTAGTAGGTACGTTTATTTTTCATAGATAATGGAACGGAACCCTTCGTGCGCGAGTCCGACTCGCACTTGCCCGGTGTTTTAAAGTTCATCCATTTCATAAGCGTGTTATTTATTACCCGTAAAGGAGTTCTGTGACCTGAGACCTGCTATATTTTGGGAAGACTGTTAAAAATATTGACTTGTTTGCCAATAATTTCCTGTTTCGTACGTACAAATATTGAGCAAACTAATTCACTGTTGTATGAACCTAAACTGTATTAATTGAGGTAATTAGCTCATTAGTAAAAATTAAAAACCAACCTCTCGACCTTCGCTTAATTAAATTAAAACACACACTTACATCATTCAAATGTTGTAGTCTCTGTGTTATTAACTAATTAACTAATGACTTTAGAATATCACTGCTTGTATTTAAGTAATTTAGCGCACAATAATAAATTAGCGCTACAAGATCAATATAACTATTCAATTGTATAATATTATTATCAATACATTACGTAACACCTATTTTCATAATTGTGTAGACGTTCTGATTACTGTGGATAAATTAATTAGCATGATGCGTACTCACCTACTATCTCATTTGCATGTGAAGTACGTATCTGTAGTTGGCAGGGATAGATTCAGCTCCACAATGCTTTTATATTATGTATTATCGCAACATAATACTAACAAAGTTATTAAATTATGCGCTTATCTTTTCTTAGCTATCGTGTATTGGTGACATTGAACGGACGAGTGTTATTAAATTATACATATTGTCTCATTTGTAAAAAATCTGCTTTATTATCTTTTTTAAAGATCCGTTGTCGAACAACAACATTTCATTTTCCTTGAAGGATACTCGCATTACTCGCATACTCGGCTATAATTATACGTATTGTGGAAAAGTAAAGCTCGGGTCTTGCTTACGGTCTTACGTTCATTGAAAATAATATCAATGCACGTTTTACACACCGCCGATTATTGTTCTATTTACCATCCTTTGCGTGGCGCAGTCGGGTAAATATTATAATTGTTTCATACTTTTTTTTATGATTGCTTACAAGTACTCAAACACGTTTTATTTATCAACATGATTGCCTCAATTGCCTGTGTGTGAATTGTGTAGCGTAGATTCCGAATCCAGAAAGTAGATAAGCAAGGTTCTCACATACAAACATTTATGATAAGTTGAAATCTTTGGCGCCTTGATAAGTATTTATCAGTGTTTGTTTATTTATGTAATTTAGTTTGTTATTTTCATGCTGGCCCCAGTAGGAGTAAAAAATAGAGAAACGAGGTCGCTCCACGTAAGAATAATGATGTAAAATTAACCTCCGTTAGAATAAGCCGGATCACACTAATAATGAAAAAAGGCAAATACTTGTCACTTGTTCATGCTCAAACGACTTGAAGAGGTTCCCTCAGGACGGGGGTGAAACCGCTGCCGGAAGCTATTAAGTATTGAATAAATATTTGAGAAATTATGGTCTTACAAAAAAAATATGGTGTCTTTATCATGCCGTAAAATATGTATTATGTACACAGAATTTTTCTCTATCTCCAAATTCTACATACCAGCAGTCAGGTCCATACTAAAATATTCTAATTATTACAGCACAAAACTTCTGTTTTATTTTCATTGCCATGCCAAAATTTGACCTTCGAAGGTCAACAAGTTCAACTGTAGCACTCGTGCTGATAACCAAAAATAAAGGCCATCATCACTACAAAATAAAACAAAAATATGTTATACACGAGTGTACTAAAATATCATCTTTACTGAATAAGCAACTGATATATTATTTGAACACAAACGAGCTACAGATCTTCCAAAATATGAATCTAAATTCCATTGAGGTTCAGGAATAGACAGATCAGAAATAGAACACCTACCTAAGTAATATTCAGACATCAAGCAAGTTACTTACGAAACGTGACCTGCCATACAAGATTATCTCATCAAACTGTACAAAATATCTCCACATTGTAAATAACAATCTATGAGTGAAGTATTTTTAGAAGCAGATCTAATAATAACGTGCGACGTGATTGTATTAGATTCTTAGTAACCAGTAGCTGCCTATTTGTAAACGATAACACGAGTATGTGTCATGCTCTTCCGAGTTGCGAGACGTTACTTAATCGCATTAAAGTAGAGATAATTACTAACCTGCAGCTAGAATGCTCCTATGATAACAAAGTCAACGACTTTTCATTGATGTTTGTACTCATTACAGAAACATTATCAATCCGCTATAATATGTGCTTGAATGTCAATTTAAAATGGTCGCAACAAGTACAATACTATCAAGATAAGTCGGAATGAGTATTAATAACCGGATGTTATGATAGGACCGAAATATTTGTTAATAGCGATCTCCATTAACATATTTTCTGCTTAATTATGTTTTTTTTTTTCTGTGAATTGTTTTATCAAGTTTAAAGGAAAATGATAATTTAAAGAAATTATATATAGAGCTTACGACGTTTTCGTCGTCTATAGGAATATTGTATCGACAGTCTCGGAGAACACGTGTGTTCCTATGCAGAAAACATCACTTGCTAATGCTTAGAGAAATAATGAGGCAGGGTTGTTTACTATACAATAGACATAGCGCCATAACTATTTCGTAATCTGTGATAGCGCGTTTTGTTTAAACATCTTCCTAGCCCTGAAAACTAGTGAGACTTCTGTGAAAGAATCGAGGGCATGCTTATGTATATGTGATGCTTTTAAAATGCTTATGACACTGTAAATAACAAATTTTACTGAGCATGACTTGAGTAAGCACTTTTTACACGTGTAAGTATCTGTTTTTCACAATGTGATGGCGTAATTAACGAAATACTACGCACTATTTCATCATGGCAGTGGGAATACGAGTCGTATGTCTGGTCGAATCGATACTTTGTGGCAAAGACAATGTTTATTATTGCACAGTATAAAGTTACTTTGCTAACACATCCGCATTATCTATGCATGTATGCAAAATGTGCAATGAAATTCTAGCGCCTGTTTTTATGATGAGCACGAGCAGTTTTTATACTATTTTTATTATATGTTTGGTCATGTTTCAGTGGGTCGAAATAATGAATTACAAAAACAAAAGTACCTTCATTACGAAATGAAAAAGAATCGGCTTCTAAATGAATTAAGTTCTCTTCAAATAGTTCCATTTACGATGGCAGTATAAAATTCATACAGTACTGCAATTTTTTTCTACATTATTAATACTCAGTCATATCTTATCTTGGGATTATTGTAGGAAGTGTAGTTGAGTGCAGTGTATCTGTAAACACATGACCTACCGCACACGGTAGGTCGTGGCGCCCGCTTCTCATCTGCCGCGGCCTCGACTGGCAAGCTGGGCGTATACTGTGCTCAGTTACAATACTTGTCAAATTAATAACAGGCTTAAAAACGAAGACGTGATTCAACATTATTCATATCCCACTGAAGAATGGAAGGTCGATTGTAACGAGGAAAACAACACAGTAGTCGAAAAAAGAGAATTGTATATAAACCCCTTGAAAACTGTACAAACGATAATTTTACGACTACAGCGTTTATTGCAAACGTCAAATTAAGCTTAATTTATTTCCAAAAGTTATTATGATGTCGTATAATATACGAATGTGAGTAGTATCCGACTGAACTGTCGGAATAGTATAATAGCAAAGTTATTTTATTAGTAGGTACGGTACGCCATCGTGAAGAACTGTCGTTTGAAATAATCTGGGCGTCGCAAGAGCTATATTCACCAACCGAATATTTTACTATCTGCCAGCAAGAATCTGCTCATTCATCGTCCGATAATGTTAAAACATATGAATAAAGACAAAAATCCCAATTAAGAACCTCCGGGAAGTCGGTTAAAAAATATGTCCAGAAGAAATAAGTTTTTGTAGAGTTGAGGCGGTAAGGGAATATGGGTTTAAAGGGTTTAGAAGCATTTCTTGTTAGAGCATCAGGTTGTGCTAACATTTAGGCGTCGACATAAGACAAGGTGTAATAATAACCACGTCTAATTGCAGGCTAAGCGCTTCTCTAATTTTTTCATAGTAGTAGTAGAACCACTCGATTTTACTACGTTGTAAAACAATTTTATTAATAGCAATATTACGTAAAGCTAAAGTCGTTGCGAGTGCGCAATTGCCGACCGCACTGAAAAGTCATCTGACAACCTAGAGCGTGACCTACCGCATCGAATCTCCGAATACGTCATTTAATACTTACCACGTGGCTTGGAGAGAGTCAACATATGGACCCCACTTGTACAAAGCGTACATTCGGAAGTTAAACATCGTCATGACGGTTGAAGGCCGTTGCGTGACAGCTATGATCTATGTCTTCACATTTAGGCTGTAAAGTGAATATATTATAATAATACTACTCTAATAGTAATTGTCCGAGTATACAGTCATTTGATTAACTGGCCTTCAACTTGTAATAAATGAACTATTGTTTATTTCGCCGGAAAAGGAGATACATTTCTAAATGTTTTTGGTCGTTATAGAATTTTATTGTCGTTGTGATCCTGAGTACCAGTATATCAACTTTTAGACTAGCTTATCCCCCTGGCTTTGGGAAAGAGTTGCCTGGTAAAGCAGTATTTGGACTAGATATAATTTTCCAGGCGTTCATATATCAGTCGTAATGCGCATGGCGAAGTCAATTAGCGATGGAGCTAATTGTCCTGTTTAAATCTCACCTTAATTATAAGTACAGGAAACCTTGCCATTCTTGGAATTCCGATAGCTGACATGATGTGTGTGTGGTTTTCTTTATTCCATTGTCATAGCACCTTCCTATAAATGCGATCCCCATAATGCAAAAATGGTTTTCCATGGAAGCCGTCGTGAGAAAAACGGAATGCAATATGATAACAATTGTTGCGTGTGTAAGATTTATAGAATTTTTATAATGTTTCGCGCCATATTTTCAACTGTTTGTGTCAAATGCAAGATTTATTGATTCGGGAAGTTAGTTTTGATTTAAATGTCAGATACCGGAAATCGGCTTTGGTTTATATTTTGATCGTAAATTATCACTATTTAATCCTGTTTTACACTATTTTTATTGCAATATTTATTTTGTAACATAATTTTAGCTTTTTAGATACATTTATTGTGAATTTAACAATAAAAAGGAAATGTATAATGATTCTTACAAGTCTGTGTATTGACTCGGCTCGATAACGCCATTTTTGTTGTCACTGCCTTTAAAAGCGGGAGCGTAATCATTTTTGGTTTACTAATTGGTGGATCGTACCGAGTAGATCAAGATAAGTATTCTTCCTTATTTATGTTTTATTAATGTGGTTATTTATTACTGTGGTTATGTGGTTATTGTGTTTTCCATTGTATTATAATTATATAAATAAGAATAAGAACAAAGTTGTAAAATAATGCAAAATTTTAACTGTAACAGACAGCTGTGTTGTTGGGAAGTTTGTTCATCGCCACTTCTTCTTTCCAACCATAACACTAGGAAGTGGTGAAAGGGGGGCGCTTTTGGGGGTGCTGTCCTTTGTAAATTTTGACGTGAAAAAGTGCTAATCTAATTAGCCTACCTACTTTCAACAAATGATTTTCACTTTGGAACTATTTGAATTATTTATGTTTATAACCTTAAAATGGTCATTAAAATTGGTTTAAAATTTGAAATGCTTCACTGGTTTTCTTTATTAATTATTACTAATAACACTAGTCAACAAAATAAAAATAAAAAAATGCAACAAATATGAAATATATAATTTCTTGCAGATAATTTGATACTGAATCAAAGTCCAGAACATAAAATTGCTCTAGCACGTCGGAATTTGGAGATAAACCATGGTTATAGTGCTAAAAACGCGATTTTTAAGGATATTTGACGTACATTTTAGGAGGACAAAAAAAAATATAGTATATTTTACCTATACCATCATATAGTACTACTTTCCCCGCATTCAATCCATTTTAATTTAAATTTTTACGACTTTTCTTTCCCAAGATATAGCATTTTATATTTACATCACAGTTTTTCATACTAATAAGATCAAATAGAATATAGGGGAGATCGAACTACCGCAGCTAAAATAGTATAGAACGTCAAAAAAAACTCGTAGCGTTAGAAATTAAAATGGGTTGGCATCGGGAAGAGTAGTCGTTATAGAATTTTATTGTCGTTGTGATCCTGAGTACCAGTATATCAACTTTTAGACTAGCTTATCCCCCTGGCTTTGGGAAAGAGTTGCCTGGTAAAGCAGTATTTGGACTAGATATAATTTTCCAGCGTTCATATATCAGTCGTAATGCGCATGGCGAAGTCAATTAGCGATGGAGCTAATTGTCCTGTTTAAATCTCACCTTAATTTATAAGTACAGGAAACCTTGCCATTCTTGGAATTCCGATAGCTGACATGATGTGTGTGTGGTTTTCTTTATTCCATTGTCATAGCACCTTCCTATAAATGCGATCCCCATAATGCAAAAATGGTTTTCCATGGAAGCCGTCGTGAGAAAAACGGAATGCAATATGATAACAATTGTTGCGTGTGTAAATTTATAGAATTTTTATAATGTTTCGCGCCATATTTTCAACTGTTTGTGTCAAATGCAAGATTTATTGATTCGGGAAGTTAGTTTTGATTTAAATGTCAGATACCGGAAATCGGCTTTGGTTTAATTTTGATCGTAAATTATCACTATTTAATCCTGTTTTACACTATTTTTATTGCAATATTTATTTGTAACATAATTTTAGCTTTTTAGATACATTTATTGTGAATTTAACAATAAAAAGGAAATGTATAATGATTCTTACAAGTCTGTGTATTGACTCGGCTCGATAACGCCATTTTTGTTGTCACTGCCTTTAAAAGCGGGAGCGTAATCATTTTTTGGTTTACTAATTGGTGGATCGTACCGAGTAGATCAAGATAAGTATTCTTCCTTATTTATGTTTTATTAATGTGGTTATTTATTACTGTGGTTATGTGGTTATTGTGTTTTCCATTGTATTATAATTATATAAATAAGAATAAGAACAAAGTTGTAAAATAATGCAAAATTTTAACTGTAACAGACAGCTGTGTTGTTGGGAAGTTTGTTCATCGCCACTTCTTCTTTCCAACCATAACACTAGGAAGTGGTGAAAGGGGGCGCTTTTGGGGGTGCTGTCCTTTGTAAATTTTGACGTGAAAAAGTGCTAATCTAATTAGCCTACCTACTTTCAACAAATGATTTTCACTTTGGAACTATTTGAATTATTTATGTTTATAACCTTAAAATGGTCATTAAAATTGGTTTAAAATTTGAAATGCTTCACTGGTTTTTTTATTAATTATTACTAATAACACTAGTCAACAAAATAAAAAATAAAAATGCAACAAATATGAAATATATAATTTCTTGCAGATAATTTGATACTGAATCAAAGTCCAGAACATAAAATTGCTCTAGCACGTCGGAATTTGGAGATAAACCATGGTTATAGTGCTAAAAACGCGATTTTTAAGGATATTTGACGTACATTTTAGGGGACAAAAAAAAATATAGTATATTTTACCTATACCATCATATAGTACTACTTTCCCCGCATTCAATCCATTTTAATTTAA
>NWSH02000517.1:5478870-5490845 GCA_002382865.2 Heliothis virescens
GTTTTTTTATTCAAGCATATAATAAAATTGCACTCGCTTGTCCATCACCCGTCCAAAAAACTAAAAAATCGCGAATTCTGTTACTGCTAGTGCTTTTTGCCCCCAAACATTTTTTCACTCGCGCCTTCAGAGGCGATATATATTTTTTTATAGGATTTGTCAAAAACAAAAACAACTCTACTTACAACATAAAAATTTCGCGCTCGCTCCGCTCGCGCATCTTACTTAACCCTTTCCTTTACATTTATGAATTGACGGTGAAGACTTAATTAAGCATTTCTCCGAAAAGTTCAAGCTCATTAGATCTTACTTATGATCATCAAGAACCCAAACGCGACATCTCGGTCTTTCAAAAATACAGAAAAGTAAATTTTAAGTATCAATTTGTCGTTTTTGACGGTGCTTAATAGAAAAATAAGAAGTTATCCCGGGTCCCAACCTAGGCATCGCCGCCACTGGAGGGGCCCCATTTTGCTATTTGCCCCGGGGCCCCCGGTAACCTAGCTACGCCACTGCACGGCCCGTTCGTAAAAGATCTTGTTGACATGTCCGGCTTTTGGACTCTAAAATCCGGGGTTTTCACACGTCTTGTCCTGTTTTCCAAATTTTAGAGATGGCAACCCTAGTGATATAAGAATTCTAACGTCCCGCTGCGAAGCATCTCGGTGCTGAGCGCAAATGATCTAAATTCAGAATTATACATCCATCATTATTTTTTTTTTTATTTATTATTCTTTTTACATATCGTGATATTCATTTTCATATTCACTGAAGTTGTCTAAATGGAAAAGAAAAAAGTCTTATACTTTTTCAAAATTATACGTAGTTACTAAAGGCACCGTATGTATGTATATTGGCATCTACTCCTTCCAGACATTGTGTCCACTAACTATGGAGTTGGGCCCTCACATTATTATTGTTCTTCATCAAACTTGTTCTGGTCATGGACCGAGGGATTTACTTGTTATTAGTTCCGCCTCGACTTGTGTTTACCCACGGGCTACGATACATATACCTCTATACAACATTAATTAACTATTTGATTCATTTAAATCCTCCTAACGAATATAGCTATGGTACGCGATACTACTAATTAAGGTGAATGCGACGACTAGAAGCGGGAAATTCAAATATAAAATGGTTTTTTCATGTTTTACCTAAGTTAACATTCAATATGAGGCGTGGTCTTATGATTGGCGGTTATAATATCCCACAAAGTAATTTCTGATATCCTTGTTTAACTCCGAAACTTCTTACAAATTAAATGTAACTGTAAAAAACGTTTTATTGCGAAATATCATAGTTTCGACAGTTTATAGTTCATAGTAAGAAGTTTCGGAGTTAAACAAGGACATCAGAAATTACTTTGTGGGATATTATAACCGCCAATCATAAGATCACGCCTCATATTGAATGTTAACTTAGGTAAAACATGAAAAAACCATTTTATATTTGAATTTCCCACTTCTAGTGGTCGAATGCACCTTAAGGTTACTATATGGGTTACCTGTTGAAATCTTAAAATATCAATCATATAACTTTATGGAGACACTTACTATTAGCTCTTTCTAAACGCAGTGACTACTCACAGACAGTGTAACACAACTTCAAATTCGTTTGGAATGTTCTATGAGATGATATCATTTCTAGTATTGTGATATTTAATAGTAGTGTTGAAACGAGTTGCTCTTAAAATAATGTAGGTGACCTCGTCATTCCCAATTAACATTAATATTGATCTAATGTATTGTTGATTTGTAGATGAACTACGACACACGACTGTGTGGGCTGTGCCCGAATGCTCAGAGTCGAGTAGAGGACCATCGGCAGTCGCATTTACAGTGCCCCTCTGATGAAAATGATCGATTGTTGTGTTGGGATGACAAACACTGCCAGAAGAGTAAGTATTCATATATCATGAAATATTAATTTTATTGATTTAAACTGTATTATTATTTAGTAATTGATGGACGTGTTGTAAACAACGGGAGCAATGGACTGAAGACGCGGGTAACATGGGTCATTGAGTATATGTGAATGATGCATTGATATGACACACGCTTGATTATAGTACGGCTATAAGTCTTATTATACATTCCTTGGCGATGTTTTTGCTTGCATATTCATAGTTGATGTAAGTTAGTACTGTATGTACTACATTATCTATTACTATAAATAAAGATGCCTATAACAAACATTTTGACAAACGATTGATTATGGAGATACGTTTATAAAATAATAGCGTCATAGTTTGAATAGCTGAACGTTATGAGTCATACTCAGTCAATACATACATTCAGATCTTATTACTATTGTTGGTCTAGTGGTTGCAAAGGGGTACTACTGTTCACGGGGTCTCGGGCCTGCATTCTAGAAGTTGGTGCTGATACACCTGTGCATCGGAGAGCCAAAATTGTCAGCCTTGCGCCGTATCATCATCAATCACATCTTAACAAATAAACAAGGCGTATTAATATTATTTTTTCCCTAGTACATTAAAGAATAATTACTTCTGTATAGTTTGCCCACCGGCCTGCGGCGACCGCGGATGCTTAGACGACGCTGCCCGTACTTGCTGCCACAACGCTTGTCTGGGTGGCTGCAGCGGGCCCCGGCCAGAAGACTGCCATGTCTGCCGCAATTTCTCGTTCGGGAATGGCCCGGAACGTAAATGCGTGGATAGCTGCCCTGTTGGAACATATCAGGTGAATTAATCAATCGTGTCTAATGTAAATGTGCATAAATACACTAAGCTGAACCTTTGCAGGATAAAAGCTTTTTCTTAAGATTCCCATCGTTACTCTTCGGTTGCTGAAAAAGCGGAGTCGGACCGCAAGCACCCGCAAGGGCCTAATATGACACAATTAAGGTCCCTGTATAGTTTCTTTTAAATAAATAAAAAACATATTTGCAGACTAATGAAAAGAATGTTCCCATTTGGAAACAAAATGTATTATGTTTTCCATTTCCTATCCACTTCTTGCTTGTGATCATGATCTGGGCACGTGCCCATATTAATTATGCTATGTATAAGAATGTCTAATTATGAAGCGGTCTGCTGTCAGTACATTTTCGATATGGCTTTTCATCAAGATCTGCGTGACCTGATTTGGAATTGTTACTGTGACAATTAGCAAACTTGGAATGTTTCTGTGCAGTTGTTCTGGCGCTGCGTGACTGAACTGGAGTGTCGCAACACGCCGGCGCCGCCGACGGACGACAGTGTCCAACGCAGCTCGCCCAAGATAAGGAAATACAAGATTCATGGAAATCGCTGCGTTTTTGTTTGTCCCATTGGGTACAATGAGGAAATGGTGAGTAAGGATATTAAATGACGACGATCCTTTGACTCCATTTACAATTATTATCTTTACATAAACAAAAATACGCAGAAAGTAATTATGTAAATATTGTACAGATACAAATAAATTATTTCCAAAAATGTTATTACAAAAGTCATGTTATAAAATGCAACACCTTACTCTACTAATGTTTTAACGTTGAGTGACTCTTCAAATCTGGCTGGAAAAAAGAGACAGCAGATTTTTTGTACGATTAGTAATTTATACGAAGGCATAGTAAGGATTCTAATAATTAAAATGAATCGACCATTAATCGAGCTAATTAGAGAAAAACAACTCAAACGAATGACAGTACCTAAGTATTTGTGAGATTATAAAAATAAATGTTTATAGGTCGGTGACAACAACCTGACATGTAGCAAATGCCCGGACGGTGGGTGCATGAAGGAGTGCGCAGGCGGTAAGATCGACTCCATGGCGGCGGCCGAGCAGTTCCGCGGCTGCACGCACATCAAGGGCAAGCTCGAGATCGCCATGCGCGCCTCTGGTGGTGAGCCTCATGTCTTATGGTCAAGTCCTTACTTCTCCTCATGCTTTTTATTTCAAAGCTAGCAAAATAATACTCTGAGAGCGGTTTCAATCAAACAGACGGATTTTACGCGCATACTCGTATACGCAAGGTTCAAACTCGCATCTTTTTCAAGCTCTAAGGCATTATGTAATCTCGTGCGCTTAATTTTTGTTTGTAGAATAGCACGCGTTAAGTCAAGCCTGAAATCACTCTTACGTTAATTCTTGAAAAGATACAACCAAACTCCCTTTATTTTCATGATTATATTGTTTTCTGAAGACTGAATTTAAGTTTTTACCGCAGAAACAAGTTTTTCTCTTCAAAACGTATAACCATCACTTACTAAGAGATTTCTTATTTACTTAATTTTTTTTTATTATAGGCAAGACGCTGTCGGTGTTAGAAGAGTCGTTACGTGAGATACGCGAGATCACCGGCTCGCTGCAAGTAATTCGTGCATACCCTCTAGTGTCACTGATGTTCCTGAAGAATCTTAGGAAAATTACTGGAGCTTTTGACAAGGGCGCCAAAAATAAGTAAGTTTAATCGATGTATATTTTATTATAGTTGCTATTGCGTATTAAGACAATTAGATTCCTAAGTGAGTGTTAAAAATAATGGAGGCACATCGTAAGAGCCAAGATGTTACCCCACAGACAAGTCTCGACCTTCGGCATAGAGAAAACGACGCAGCGCGGAGCAGGGGGCTGAAGATTCTGTTCAATACTAGTTTATAAACACAATAGTTAGTTCAGTAGATTGGTATGTTAGCTTATTTATTATTTATATATTATAGATCGTGAAACTCCTGACTTGTTCACCTCTATAAATAAGATGTATTCTTGATTTGTATAGGCCCTTATCCCATTGGCGTTTTAAGAGCGTTGAAGTTTATTCAACGACTGACCAACGGCAACGTTGTGCAAACGTTACATTATCGTCCCGAGTGTCTAGTGGCAAGCGGCATCGCAACGTTACAGGCGCCAGCAGGTCAATCTACCCGAATCTATCAATTTTTACCAATCTAATATTAACCCTCCACTATTGTGATAAGGTAGAATATCTATGTATTGAAGAAACATGACAGATTGTGGTAGATTGATGTGCTGGATTGTGTACTTGTTGCTAAAAAACGTTGCGCAGACGCGACGTTAACGTCGTGTAACATTTACAACTAGAAACTCGGGACGTTAATGCCGACGTAGACATTGGAGGGACGATAATGCTCTCGCAAAAATGCCAGTGAGATAGGGCCCATTTATTGTGTTATTTATATGGAATATGTTCTCCAAAACAGTTTTGTCTATTCCGCGTGTTCTCTAATGTTCAAATCAAATCAAAAAGCAAATGAAAATGTAGTTTTACTTGTTTTGAAAAGAGTAAACACGCGTTAGTAAAATGTTATAGGTATTGTAACGGTAAACAAATTGGGAGTGGCTGCGATGTGAATGAACGCATACGTATTGGTTACTCTTTTCTTTGTAATATGTTTGCAAAGTCTAATGTCCGAATCTTTCTTATTGTAGGTGATTCTATAACTGCCTCGTATTATCAAAATATGACGTGTCAATATGATTTACGTATACATGGTAACGTTTCAGTCAAGTGTTACACATATTCAACAACCCAAACCTCGAGTTGCTATGGGACTGGAAAACTCACGGGCCCATTGAGATCTCAGGCGGCTCGCTGTTCATACATTTGAACCCAAAGCTGTGCTACGCCAAGATACTGCCGCTTAAAGACATGACTAATAATCCGAAGTCCAACTTCACTGAGATCGAAGTATCAGAAGACAACAACGGAAATCTGGCCTCCTGTGAGTAGTTCTCGATGTTATTAATGTAGTACTTTCTGTGTGTACTGTGTACTCATTGTTTATGTTCAAATCTGATGATGTCTCCGTCGTTCCCTCATTGCTGTGGTCGGGGACTGTTTGAGTAGACTAAACGCCAGCATGTCAACCTACTGGAATTTGTAGAATTTTACCAATGTAACCTTCCACTATTGTGATAAGGTTTTCAATCTATTGAAGAAATTTGACAGATTGAGGTAGATTGATGCGATGTCGTCTGTAAATCAAAAATTACTTGTTGGACCTTCTGTTACACGATTATGATCCTTAATCCAAATGTAATAAATACTTCATAGAGTTTATTTTGTCGTGGCAGGTTTACCGGATAACTTACACCTGCGGGTCAGCCAGATCTGTGACACGGCAGTGGTACTAACATGGAACATGTACTGCCCCGAAGACATACGCAAGTTGCTCGGCTATTCCGTGTACTACATCGCGGCCGAACATAACGTTACGCTTTATGAGCAAAGGGATGTGTGCTCTGATATGTAAGTATTAAGAATAATAAGCTGCCTTTCAGGATTATTTCAAATTATTTATTTAATGTTACTAAAACATAGCTTTTATATTGTTTTTCAGATGGAATGTGCTTGATATAACGATAGACGAAGCGCGCAATGGCACAAAAGAGGTTGCGATTGGAAATGAAAACAATATACTAAAAAATCCCTGTGTGTACATGCAGCCATCCTTTTACCCGCTATCACAGTTGACCCCGTACACTCGATATGCGGCGTATGTGAAAACTTACACTACACTGCAAGAGAAAAAGGGTGCACAGAGCTCTATCATTTACTTCACCACTTTGCCAGGAAGTAAGTAACGATTAAAGATTAAGCAATCAGTAGTATAATACCAGTTTCGTATTTTAGATGTTTTTTATTGATTTATAGCCATTTTCAGAGGTACCAGATGCAAGTTCTAGGCACCTATATGACAGATCCTGCCGTAGAAATGTTTTTACATTTGACAACGTCTAGAGCTTTATCAGTCAGATAGCTATCTAGAACATTATCTGGAACCTGTGAAACTATGCGTTAACGTCTCAAAATATTTTATAATACACTTCAATTTGTGCATTCTCGTAAAATTTACTTCTTTTTCAACTATTACAGAACCGAGCCCTCCAGTTGCGTTATCAGTGGAGCCACTAACCCCTCACTCTGTGTTCGTGCGCTGGGGCCCGCCGTCGATGGCCAACGGCACCATTATCCTGTACCATGTAGAGATCCACGCCAATAGCTACAATGTACCTAAGATATTGGCGGGGAACACCAACTACTGTGTCAATCGTAAGTTATCCACTGCTTGAAAACTTGCATTCTAGAAATAAAATGTATGTAATGTGTGTTTGTATCATTGCGCTAATCGCTGCGCAGAAGCCATTTTAAGAGATACCTTAAAATGTAACGTGCGCTTTTTGCTCGGAATTTAGTTGCGGACCACCTTTGACTGACGAAAACTACCTTGCCCGAATGCAAACCTTGCTAACCAGCCAGACCAATTTATCGATTAATAAGAAGCCTTATTGTATTTAGATACTACTAACACAATATTATGAAAGTAAAGGGCTCTTTTATTGCTTTTTTCAGGGATACAGGTCCGATTTTAACAATTATTTCTTTGTTTGATTGTAGTTCATTTATCAAGGTAACCTTTAGGCTTTTTAATCGGGTGCGCGAATGAATCCTCACAGGACGCAATCGGAAACTAGTTCTCTATTAAACAAGCTAATAAATCCTGTTGCTTTTAGCGGGTGCTCTACCGAACATGATCACGGCGCGAACAGAAGAATCTGCCGAAGCTCCTGCGAAGGAAACAACCGGTGACGTCACAAACGGCTCGTGCGCCTGCAAGGAGGAGGACAAGCCCAGCTCGCGCTTCAGCACCCGCGCTGAGGAAGAACGTATGGAGACCATCAACTTCGAGAATGAATTGCAGAATAAGGTACCTTGTCATCTTTAAATTAAAGTCCTTAATCGTTTGTCGTAAAATAAGTTTTCACCAACCACTTGCCCTTTTTAGAGTACTGAAAAAAATACTCAAAATCAACCTTTGTTTGCAGATAATTAAACGCCAATTTATTACAGGTCTACAAACGGAGTGACAGAAAAAACCCGAAGAGAGTTAAGCGATCGGTCGACGACAGCCTGAACAGCATGCTCGTCATACTGACTCCGAACTTCGACCCTACGGTTGGACTGAACTATACTAACAGCACGGATGAAGAAGGTGAGTCTATATTCATCACACGTTTATCCGTTCATTCACTGTTCTTAACATTTCATTAACGCCATAAGCCTTGTCTCTGTTTGTCCTTCATGGCTTTGCTTGTCACCGCTCACAACCTCATCAAGACCATCTAAAATTCTCATTACAGCCAATTGCAGTCGCATCGAGCCTAACGCTTGCGTCGTAAAGGATTCTGCAGGTTACAAAAACATAATTAATATAGAATATATTACACGGGTACTTGGTTGCTGCATGTTGCTATACCTTTATAATCATACATATAGATATTAAGTTTGTTTTTAAGGTATATTTTTTATTTAAAGAAGTAAGTATGCCTGCATGATGTTTCGGAGTTGTCGCAATGGCCCTAAATCACTGCTAAGCCCAACCTCATGAATTAACTTATTGCATGCAAGTACAAGGTGTTACAAAATTACTTACTCAAAAAAATACAATGATTCAAATTTTGACTACTTAACTTTTGTGTGGGGTATTTTCGTAACACTCTGTATAGTTGTAGTTATGTATGCAAATTTAAGAGTTATTCTTTTATTTTATGTGTCTACTAGGAAATCATCTACATAACATGCGAGGCATAAAAAAAATATATTCTAATCTAATATTCAAATTATAGTCATACGGTTGACATAATATTTATACTATTAAATTGAATAACCTGATTGATATTAATAAACCTTCCGGTTAATAATATAGTCTATATTATCAAACAAATGTCGACTTTTGTGAATAATAGCAAATATGAAAAGAAACTTACAGTTTTAGAAGACAGCAGTTTTACAAACAATAAGCATTGTCTCATTTGTAGTCTCTCAAATGAGAGTCCTCAAATATCATAGTGACACATCTAAATCTCTTATCGGAATGTTACTCTAAGTAAAAGTACCATCAAAATGTATTTACGGTATGAAAAACACTGAGACTCAAGTTGAAAATATTACAACAAAGACATTAAACATGTTCTACAATCTCATAAGTGAAGTATTTTGATCATAATGCGTACACACTAAACCAATTCAAGATTCAAGATAAAAAAGTTCTCCAATATCATTCTCACGTTAAACCTGGCGCAACTATGACTTCCTATAACATTAACTCATCATCCCACATTTGTTTGCAGGATATGTAAAGTCGTTCTACTTCGAACTGGGAGGCAAAGTGAATTCTCTGAAGGTGACCAATATGCGTCACTTCTCTTGGTACACTGTCAACATCTGGGCCTGCCGCGCTAAGCACGAGAATGAGACTGAACAAGCGTATAACAAGACCTGGTGCTCCAAACGCGCTTTCAACACCTTCCGCACTACGGAACGAGGTAAAGAACATGGAATAACTGTATCTCTCACCGGTCGTGTCGGATTGCCGTCCCATCGGGTTATGAGAGTGAGGGAATAGGGAGTGCACCTGTGTCTGCGCAAATGCTTGTGCACTATAATATGTCCTGCGCAGCTGGCTGATCTCCTTATATGAGAACAGCCTACGACCCGTGAGAGATACCAGTTATTCACAGTTCTTGACTCGTCCGTCAGCGGAGGTGTTTTATTTGAGAACCCCCGACGCTTTGGAGCCACCAGGATCTTGTTATACGCTTGTTTCGTTTCCTCGTGCTTAGCGCGGCAGGCCCACGATGTGGACAGTGCGTACCAAGAGATGAGCATTTGGTCACCTTCAGCGAATTCACTTATGCCGTCCCAGTTCGAAGTAGACGACTTTACATATCCTGCAACAAATAGTGGGACTGATGAGGTTAATGTTTATAGAGAACAGGTTCATAGTTTCGCCAGGTAACGGAGAATGATATTGTGAGAACTTTTTTATCGAAAAAAGATTGGTTTAGGTGTACCGCATTGCATGAATCAAACTACTTCACTTATGAGATTGGTAGAACATGTTTAATGATCTTTGTTGTAAATAATTCATCCAACTTGCAGTTCAGTGTATTTTCATAACGCGTAAAATAAGACTTTTGCATAGGTTGTACTTTTACTTAGAAGGTAACATTGCCCGATAAGCACGCTACACTGCTATCTCATCGCAGTTCATGATAATTCGCTGAGGACTCTCTATTTCACTACTACCAGCTCCAGAGACGCGCCGCAGGGACTAACAAATGGGGACAATGGCTTAATGTTGAAAACTGCTGTCTTCTAAAACTTGTAAGTTTCTGTTCATTTTGCATATTATTCACAAAAAGTCGACATTTGTTTGATAATTATAGACTAATGAAGTTATTAAACACGGAAGGTTTATTAATATCAACTCAGGTATCATTTATAAGTTTAAAATATGTATCTCAAGCGCAATTATGACTGATATTTGATATTACGATTTAGAATATATTTTTTTTTACTGCCTCGCATGTCTCATAGTACGATGATTTCCCCTATAAGACCGACATAAATAAAAGAATAAAACTCGTAAATTTGCATACATAATACAACCCTATACAGAGTGTTACGACATACCCCACATCAAAGTATAAGTAGTCAAAATTTGATCATTGTATTCTTTTTGAGTACAGCTAATTTATGTAAACCTTGTACATTGCATGACAATAAGTTAACCTTATGAGTTTGGGAGTCTTAGCGTGTGGGAGGCCCAGCTTCGCGACAGACTCCGAAGACACAATGGCGGGGCATATTACTTCATTTAATGAAAAATCATAGCCTTAAAAACACTTAAAGCATATGTACTATTATAAGCATATAGAACACGCGCAACCAAGTCCCGTGTAAATATATGTCTACTATTCACTTATGTTTTTGTAACCTGCACGATCCTTTACTACGCCGAAAGCGTTAGGCTCGATGCGACATGCACTGGCCGTATGAGATTTTCAGGATGGTCTTGAATGAGGTTGTGAGCGTTCTGAGCAAGCAGCCACTGAGGGCAAACAGGACAAGGGCTCTTGGCAGATTAATGAATGTTAAGACAGATGAAATAACGGAAACGTGTATGAAATACTAGACTACCTTCTTCATCCGTGCTGTTAGTATAGTTCAGGCCACCGAGGGTCAGAAGTTCGGAGATTCAGGACTGCCGAGCTGCTGGTCAGGCTGGTGTCGTCGACACGATCGCATTACTCTTGCCTTCGAGGTTTTCTTCTCGTCACTCGTTTGTAGCACCTGTAATACAATTGGCGTTTAGAATTATCTGCACACAAAGGTTGATTCTTGAGGTATTTTTTTTTCGTACTCAAAACAGGCAGTAGGCTTGGTAAAATTATTTTACGACAAACGATTAGGACATAAATTCAAAAAGAATGACAAAGGAACCTTATTCTGCAATCCATTCTCCGAAAGTGAATGCGTCCTCCTATTAATAACTACATAACAATACCCACGCTCTACGTCTACCAGCCCGGGTGTCTACTATCTTGGACGCACGTGCAGCGCCTCAAACCTTCTCATCGTCAAACACTCCACCCTTCTTTCGATCTTTCCTTGCCAGGCGCCCAAATCGCATTCCCCCTTCTCAGTTCGGACATCGACGAAATATAGAGAGAGTGTGCACTCCTCTCCACTACTCCTAACACTCACTGTCATACATCATATTGCGCATTCCACGCTCTACAGAGAAGCCCAACTTATGTATCCTCACAGTGAGCGTGACTCTCGTCCGCGAGAGCGTGTATATATACGATTCTCTGTCATACTGATCGATAAAAGTACGTCTGAATCTAGCGCGTCAGATATTTCATAAATTGAAGCGGATAATTTAAAGAAGACATATTTCTGGTTACTGTTCCCCATCACTTTTTTTTTGTGTCTTAACAATCTCAATAGGAGCATAAGTAAACTTACTAAGTTTTAATCACCCCACACACCATTTGAAAATCTTGTACGTTGTTTTTCTGGCTTAGTCGAGATAATAGATTCATTTTCAGTGAGGCCAGCAAGAGCATCTACAGTATGATACTAAAAAAAATATATCTAAGTGCCGTCTTTACTCCATAGAACAGATTAAAACATTATTATATGCAATCTCTGCTCTT
>NWSH02000517.1:5533495-5557198 GCA_002382865.2 Heliothis virescens
ATAGCAAGCATTTGTAACATGACAGCCAATGACTTTGCCTTCGCGTACAGGGAACTCTTAAGGCTTCAGACGCCTAGAAAAGTTTAAAAATACACAATCGTACAATTGAATGCGTCAAATAAAAAAAACATCTCCACATTCAATAACCACAGATGTAATAGCACTTAAATTTAAATAAAAACAAGCTAAACAGAAGTTCGCCTCTCCATTCCGAATCGAACACTTATCACAGCTTATAAATTTACAAATATTTCACAGTCCAATTTACTCGTTTGGTCATTTATTTCTAACATACTGCTCTGTACATGCCTGATACAAGCGGACACGTTATTTCACAAACTGCACTTATCTACTTTTGAGGTTCCTGTATGCAATACATTTGATTCGATAAATTAAGCTAAGCGCGAGATGTAAATTCCAATTGTTTTTTTTCATTTGCCACTCCAAGTAAGATTTTTGGGCTTCTCGGTTTGATCGTGGAGAAGCGAGAATGTAATTTGTTATTGTATCGAAATTGTTATGTCATTGTATCCAGGAACCGCGGCCATCTTAATCTATAACTATAGGTAACACCCACATAACGAAGTTCAACCGTTTATTATGTTTACATGATTAGGAACCACGTGTCCTCAAAGTAGTACCTAATAAGTATATTTTATTAAAGGTTTTTTTTCTGACTAGATAGTACTCGTTGGAAAAGTTTAGTAGAAGTAATTTTCTAATCCAAATGGACAGATTTCTACCACGTAATTTATTAGTAAATGATTGTAAACCACACTCCGCTATTGAAACAGTCTATGCCTTTTATATCTACCACTGTAATTTTAAATTTCCTCATTTCAAATTTAAAGAATCAGCGTATAAGTTCTCGATCACGCTTTGAATTGTTGACCAAAAAAAGAAAAGAGGATTTATAAGTAAACTCTGAATAAACAAATTTCATCCACAATGCAACGTCACTTAGGTATTTCGAAGAGTATTCGATAGAGAAATTAAAGTTAAACTGGGTCTTAATGATAACTTCAACTGCCGTTTACATTTGACAGCAAGAACTGTCCCATTACCAATGGTAAACCCGTTTTTCACTTTGCACAAGAACTGGCGAAGCAACCTTTTATTTCGTGAAAGGTAGTTGTGCGAAAACGCAGTATGCCTATAGGCTTACTGGCGAAAAAGGTGGTCTCCTGAGCGGAGCATTTAGCGTGGCTATGTGTCTGCGGGCGCGGGTGCGGGTGCGGGCGCCACGGGCGGCGCGGGCGGCGGGGAGGCGCGCGCGGCCGCCATTGCCGCCGCGTGCCGCCGCGCCTTCAGCCGCAGGTCGGCTATAGACGACGAGCGGCACCGCGCCGCCAGTGCTGCCAGCCCAGCATACGGCGGACATAGCGCAGCCGCCGCCGCTGCTGCAGCCGCACTGGCGTACTGAACATACGAACACGATTCATAATTACTACCATGTATTATAAACGGCTCATTGCGACTAATTTTCGAGCATGTAGCCTATACCGCACGCGCATCTCCGCAGCCAATTAAGTCGTACATCCCTGAAAAAGGTGATGCTTACCTGATGAGCAGCAGCCGATAGTAAAGCGGAGTCGAAGGGTGCGAATGCTGTGGAGGGTGGTGGATGGGGCCCCAGAGGGGGGAGCTGTGGCGCGGGCGGGGGCCGCGGTACAGCAGACAGCCGCGGCACCGACACGTATGGAGCCACGCGGCACGGCTCCAGCGGAGTCCCGCCGCCGCTTACTAATAAACCTTTAACAAATAGATAATATTGATTATATCATCGCGCGTATTCAACAGAAAATCTTGAATTTTCAAACTCTTTAGTGGTGTGATGGGATGCTTCAGAGTAATCATCTCTATAACACACCGACCACAAAAAACAAAGCAAGAATCATGCCGTAGTCACTATAGGAAATTGATTTTATTTAAACTTTTAAAGAATTCCATAATGAAACAAGTCAATCTGTCGGCAGGCGTGACGTGGACGGGTCGCATCGATCCCGTCGATTGGCAGAGACAAACGAGCGGCGCTCCGTGCTACACAAATCCACTGAGATCCGTTCCCGAACTCCACTTAATTAAATTGATATTTAAGTAAAGCATAATTTGCTCGTAAATTAAGTGAGATCCGTTGTTTATAGCCCGCCCGTCGGGCGAAGTGGGCAATTAATAAATTAACGCGGATCTACCCGACTTAAGGTGCTCCGCGGGCCTCGTCTCAAAGATTCATTATTTAATTACTGTTAATAGAATACCTCGCCATTCGATTATATCAGTCGCGATTTTATTTTGTTGAGTTTGGATTATCCACAGAACGTTGTCTTTGAAATGAAGATGACAAAGGATTATTGCCTCTGTTTTCGGTCCTCTTTCATTAATTAATTTAATAAATAACAATCAGAGCTAACAATGGGGTTATCCTAATAAAAAGGCTCTCCTAATAAAAAGATTGAATTTAATGATTTTAAGGAAGAACTTATTATTATTTTCTATAAAGGAGGCGAAAATCTAATTAAACCACTACTTGTTAAAAAACAGTTTTATGTAGTTAACTAAGATTGTTTACCGTATTTTTGATAAATGCATATTGTATTAGAAGTATGAACACACATAGGTGTCGGGGGCGGGCGGCGAGGGCGGGCGCGCGCACTCGCTGTAAATCAGAACCTCTCCGGTCGCCGTCGGCATTATCAAAATGGATGTTCCTCGCGCGTATGAGTTATTTCCATATTTGACACCGAATTACTTTCGAGAAGTGCCGACATAAATACCGGCTCGGCGTGTGCGTCCGGCGCGCAGTACGACTCGGCGCGGCGCGGCGCGGTGCGGCGCGGACCCTCGCCCGACGACCGCCGTGCATTTATTTGATTAACTCTGAGTTGTTTAATTTAATCGAATTAGAAGGTAAGCCGGGGCGCAGCTCTCTCTCTCGCTTATTTTAAAGCGCTCGGAACATCTTTACAGCGGTTTCTGCGCAATAAAATATCGCCACCCTCGCGACGCGCGAATAACTTTACAATTTTATGAACAGGGGAACAATTAAGCTTCGGTGTATTCTTTTATTCTTGAATTTCACGGCTGCTCTGATTGTTTTTATAGCAGGAGCAGCGAGCGGCGAAGATTCATGTCTTCGTTAAATATGAATTCTTAATTTTTATGAAGATTCAGCGCCTACTGGTTATGATTTAATGTTAAGTGATGTAGAAAATATGGCTATCTTCGAAAATAACATTAAAATCTGTTTTTTCTTATGTAAAATATTTTGATATATAATTGTCTGGGAATCCATAATTCATACAAATGTATGATAACAATCTAGTACAGAATCTATTCGTCTAATAATCATGAGATAGTTTAGGTAAATTTTTTTGTTTACTGTATGTACTTGTGTAAGTACGATACGATAAAATCCGAATAAAAACCGGCCAAGTGCGAGTTAGACTCGCGCGCGAAGGGTTCCGTACCAAGCTGTAGTTCCACGCTTGAGTAACAGATGGCGTTGTATTCAAATTGCACTGTCTTTATAATTTATTGTACGGGGACCCCCCTTAATATATAACTTTTTTTTTAATTTTTAGTATTTGTTGTTATAGCGGCAACGAAAATACATCATTTGTGAAAATTTCAGCTTTCTAGCTATCACGGTTAATGAGATACAGCGTGGAGACAGACAGACAGACAGACAGACAGACAGACAGACAGACAGACAACCAGACAGACAACGAAGTCTTAGTAATAGGGTTCCGTTTTTACCCTTTGGGTACGGAACCCTAANGAACTGTCCCATTACCAATGGTAAACCCGTTTTTCACTTTGCACAAGAACTGGCGAAGCAACCTTTTATTTCGTGAAAGGTAGTTGTGCGAAAACGCAGTATGCCTATAGGCTTACTGGCGAAAAAGGTGGTCTCCTGAGCGGAGCATTTAGCGTGGCTATGTGTCTGCGGGCGCGGGTGCGGGTGCGGGCGCCACGGGCGGCGCGGGCGGCGGGGAGGCGCGCGCGGCCGCCATTGCCGCCGCGTGCCGCCGCGCCTTCAGCCGCAGGTCGGCTATAGACGACGAGCGGCACCGCGCCGCCAGTGCTGCCAGCCCAGCATACGGCGGACATAGCGCAGCCGCCGCCGCTGCTGCAGCCGCACTGGCGTACTGAACATACGAACACGATTCATAATTACTACCATGTATTATAAACGGCTCATTGCGACTAATTTTCGAGCATGTAGCCTATACCGCACGCGCATCTCCGCAGCCAATTAAGTCGTACATCCCTGAAAAAGGTGATGCTTACCTGATGAGCAGCAGCCGATAGTAAAGCGGAGTCGAAGGGTGCGAATGCTGTGGAGGGTGGTGGATGGGGCCCCAGAGGGGGGAGCTGTGGCGCGGGCGGGGGCCGCGGTACAGCAGACAGCCGCGGCACCGACACGTATGGAGCCACGCGGCACGGCTCCAGCGGAGTCCCGCCGCCGCTTACTAATAAACCTTTAACAAATAGATAATATTGATTATATCATCGCGCGTATTCAACAGAAAATCTTGAATTTTCAAACTCTTTAGTGGTGTGATGGGATGCTTCAGAGTAATCATCTCTATAACACACCGACCACAAAAAACAAAGCAAGAATCATGCCGTAGTCACTATAGGAAATTGATTTTATTTAAACTTTTAAAGAATTCCATAATGAAACAAGTCAATCTGTCGGCAGGCGTGACGTGGACGGGTCGCATCGATCCCGTCGATTGGCAGAGACAAACGAGCGGCGCTCCGTGCTACACAAATCCACTGAGATCCGTTCCCGAACTCCACTTAATTAAATTGATATTTAAGTAAAGCATAATTTGCTCGTAAATTAAGTGAGATCCGTTGTTTATAGCCCGCCCGTCGGGCGAAGTGGGCAATTAATAAATTAACGCGGATCTACCCGACTTAAGGTGCTCCGCGGGCCTCGTCTCAAAGATTCATTATTTAATTACTGTTAATAGAATACCTCGCCATTCGATTATATCAGTCGCGATTTTATTTTGTTGAGTTTGGATTATCCACAGAACGTTGTCTTTGAAATGAAGATGACAAAGGATTATTGCCTCTGTTTTCGGTCCTCTTTCATTAATTAATTTAATAAATAACAATCAGAGCTAACAATGGGGTTATCCTAATAAAAAGGCTCTCCTAATAAAAAGATTGAATTTAATGATTTTAAGGAAGAACTTATTATTATTTTCTATAAAGGAGGCGAAAATCTAATTAAACCACTACTTGTTAAAAAACAGTTTTATGTAGTTAACTAAGATTGTTTACCGTATTTTTGATAAATGCATATTGTATTAGAAGTATGAACACACATAGGTGTCGGGGGCGGGCGGCGAGGGCGGGCGCGCGCACTCGCTGTAAATCAGAACCTCTCCGGTCGCCGTCGGCATTATCAAAATGGATGTTCCTCGCGCGTATGAGTTATTTCCATATTTGACACCGAATTACTTTCGAGAAGTGCCGACATAAATACCGGCTCGGCGTGTGCGTCCGGCGCGCAGTACGACTCGGCGCGGCGCGGCGCGGTGCGGCGCGGACCCTCGCCCGACGACCGCCGTGCATTTATTTGATTAACTCTGAGTTGTTTAATTTAATCGAATTAGAAGGTAAGCCGGGGCGCAGCTCTCTCTCTCGCTTATTTTAAAGCGCTCGGAACATCTTTACAGCGGTTTCTGCGCAATAAAATATCGCCACCCTCGCGACGCGCGAATAACTTTACAATTTTATGAACAGGGGAACAATTAAGCTTCGGTGTATTCTTTTATTCTTGAATTTCACGGCTGCTCTGATTGTTTTTATAGCAGGAGCAGCGAGCGGCGAAGATTCATGTCTTCGTTAAATATGAATTCTTAATTTTTATGAAGATTCAGCGCCTACTGGTTATGATTTAATGTTAAGTGATGTAGAAAATATGGCTATCTTCGAAAATAACATTAAAATCTGTTTTTTCTTATGTAAAATATTTTGATATATAATTGTCTGGGAATCCATAATTCATACAAATGTATGATAACAATCTAGTACAGAATCTATTCGTCTAATAATCATGAGATAGTTTAGGTAAATTTTTTTGTTTACTGTATGTACTTGTGTAAGTACGATACGATAAAATCCGAATAAAAACCGGCCAAGTGCGAGTTAGACTCGCGCGCGAAGGGTTCCGTACCAAGCTGTAGTTCCACGCTTGAGTAACAGATGGCGTTGTATTCAAATTGCACTGTCTTTATAATTTATTGTACGGGGACCCCCCTTAATATATAACTTTTTTTTTAATTTTTAGTATTTGTTGTTATAGCGGCAACGAAAATACATCATTTGTGAAAATTTCAGCTTTCTAGCTATCACGGTTAATGAGATACAGCGTGGAGACAGACAGACAGACAGACAGACAGACAGACAGACAGACAGACAACCAGACAGACAACGAAGTCTTAGTAATAGGGTTCCGTTTTTACCCTTTGGGTACGGAACCCTAAAAAATAGAAATGTAATATTTGACCTTAGCTACGTCGTAGCCCGTAGCCGTAGCAAGTTATCTTCGTAGCCGTAGAAAGCGTAGCTGCCTACGAATGTTCCATAAATATGACGTAGTCCAAATCTTCCTTCAAAATATAGATGAACGTAACAATAACATTTAAACGTAATTGAATTACATGACAATGCATTTTCAAATCAGCGTCATGAGGCCACAAACGATTGCGTAAATCAATAACAACATTGGGAATCTCGTCGCTCCGTTAAAGGGGCATAACATAACAAATAACCGTTTCATTTCACTTTACATGATTATTCTCGTGTTGGCCAGGCGGCGGCGGGGGTGGGTGCTCGGCGCGGGGGCGGCACATAAGTTAATAAGACATTTAGCAGGGGACGGCGGGATTGCGTCCGAATGGCTCCCGCGGGGAATCATTTTATTCGATTCCGGCGAGCGGCTTTTTTCCGCTTTATGCTCCGTTTAGCGGTTCTTCAATGCTCTCACAATCACGCGATAGTGCGATCTCCTGGAGATTTTCGCGGATAAGTCGCACAGTCACGTCTCATTTGTCCATGTTACGTTACGAGCACTGACGGGGCTCGCCACACAACAATAATATCAGGACAACGTGATATTTTCGTCCGTGAAATGAGTTACTGGGGTTGTAGGACAACCGTCATGTCAAGATGTGGTAATTAATTGCTATGACGATACATTGTTTTGACACATAACACTGGTTTCTTAACTTCAGGATCCGCATTGAATTGTTTCATGTGATAGGTTCTTAACATTTAGCGAGTTTCCTCAAATATTTTTGTACAGTTTTTAGGGTTCCGTAGCCGAATGGCAAAAAACGGAACCCTTATAGATTCGTCATGTCTGTCTGTCTGTCCGTTCCCATCCGTATGTCACAGCCACTTTATTCCGAAACTATTAGGACTACACAGTTAAAACTTGGTAGGTAGATGTATTATATTAACCGCTTTTACGATTTTCGTACAAAAATAAAAAAAATATAATATTAGGGGGAGCTCCCATACATGGAACTGAAACTAAAAAAAATATTTTTCGTCTAACCTATACTTGTGGGGTGTCTATGGATAGGTCTTACAAAATGGTATTGAGGTTTCTAAAACCATTTTTTCCTAAGTCAATCATTTTAGAGTAAGACACTCCCCAAAGTGCCAAAATGTGTGTCCCCCCCTGTAATTTCTAAACTACCAAAGTGAAAAATCTGAAAAAAATATATGTTATAGATCTCAATAAAAACTACCAACCAAAATTGGTTTGAACAAGATACAGTTAGTGGTTTTTGAGATATAGCTCTTTTTCAGTAACCGCAAATTATAACTTTGTTATTCATATATTTGTGTTTTGGCTAATTGTAGGTGATAAGTACGTTTATTTTTCATAGATAATGGAACGGAACCCTTCGTGTGCGAGTCCGACTCGCACTTGGCCGGTTTTTTTTGTATGCATTTGTGATTATTTAATTTGAGAAATAAGGAAGACTATATCGTTATTTATTTATTTCCTCGTTGACCAGTGCGGGGGAGGTCAGTCAGTCGATCGCTAAGTGCGTTGTGCAATTCCCAGAATTTATCGCCTCGCGTGTACCGTTTCCCGGGCTTTTTTACCGCGTTCGCGCGGATTCCCGCCTCGGCCCGCCATTTTAATTATTCATCCGCGTGAGTTATGGTCGAATTAAAAAACTGTTAGAGTCGGACCGGCGCCGGCGGGAGTTGTAATCGAGTTAGACAGAGTCATGGAGAATACATAATGCGCTAGTTCTGACAGTAAGTCGGTTGTGCATTCCGGTGGCGGCGCTTGCTAACTAGTGATGTAGTGCACGCCACGCACGAGCGAATTCATTGCGATTATACAGCGGTGCCAACTCGCCGGCAACTAGTTTGCCAGAATCATTTGCAATTTGTAGTTTTCGACTACATTAAGCAGGAAACTGTTTTGAATATAAATTATGACGTTGATACATTTGGTTGGGTTTAAACAGCCATGAAAAATTAACATAGGATACTGAATAGTCAGTGGAGCTACTCACTGAAGCGTGAACTGAAAAGTGAAGTAGGTAAGATTCTATTCGTAAGACCAAAGAATAGGTATTTTATGATAAATCGAGATACAGTATAAGTACTGTTATAACGTCGTCTTACCTTTGTGCATTTGACTCTCGTGTTTGCGGCACTTTGCTCTTCGATTTTGAAACCACACCTGTACAACAACAAATTAGAGTTAAAATGTTGCTAAAATCAATTTTACAAACTTTAAAATTACAAACATCTGATTATTTGCCATTTTCGAGAAAGTGATCTTTCTTTATTACCAAATAGTTAACGGCCAACACAGAACTCAAGAATGTAAGGTAGGGTGACTACCTACTCTTACATAAGTTGGAATACATTCAACCCAGCAGCCATTGCTACCAACGGAATATTTTTCCGTAAAAAACCCACCCAACTATAAACGCCGACCAAATGACAGACAAACAACGAAAACATTTGCATTAAATCCTGTTTGTAATAATTGACGACACAAACAAGGGTTGATCTCGCGAGTTGAGAAATCACATTACACGATACTGTAGACGTGGTGTATGTGTGTGAGTGTAGGTTACACTACATGCAAGCAAATACGGGTAACCGCATTAGTGAGGAGCACGGACGTTGCTGATTGCATGTTGCAGACAATCTGTTCACGTGCACCAATTGTCATTTACATTAACAAAATTGACTAAATTGTTACGACTATTAATTCGGTTGGATTTAAATCGGTTCGGTATTTTTTTTAGGTAATTTGTGTAGTAAGTGTTTACATAGTTTTATTTTTGATAAAAAATCAATAAGAACAACAACAATTTAAAGAGTTACGAAAGCGATTTTTATACAATTTGGCTTTTTTCCATACAAAAATCTAAATTCAGAACTGCTGCTCAAAGGTTTTTTGCACCCATAACGTTTAAAAAATTTGAAATACTACATTCGATAGCCCTGCCAATTAATACTATTTCATTTTTTTTCAAAAATCTGCTATCATTATTGCCTTTATCAGGTTCGTAAAGGTAAACTTTTGAGCTCCTAACCCGAGCACGTGGTTTGAGAGTTGTTCCCGAGCGGCGACCGATACGCTAACTAGGGGCGAATTCATTAGCTGTGATTACATAAGACAACACCCCTACATAACTAGCACACGCCAACACTACGATCTAAGCTAAACAATTGCTTTACTGACATTTATTTGTTGGCAATTAAATTAGTTGCAGCTCTCCAATGAAATCATTATACCTAATTTTGTAGCTGAATTTCGACGATAAAGTACGTTGAATGGCATTGTAAAGTACTTTTTGAGGACTTTCCTTTTTTAAGTCGGTCTTAAGGATTAAACTTTTACCATCCATATACATTCTATTTACTAATATAGTTAATAAGAAATATTTTTTGTTTGTTTGTACTTCAATGGCTCCGAAAATAAAGATATTTTTAAGTAAGTATGAAAGAAGTTCCCTTGGGGTGCGGGTGAAACCGTTGGAAAAAGCTATTTTAATGTAAGTAGGTTCTCGTAATGCTTATAAGAAAGCATTCGATATAAGTTATAAATTATGAGTATCCACTCGTTTACACAATAAAAGAAAAATCACTGCAAATAAATATCAATAAGGTCAACAAAGAGGCAGGTCGTTTGACACTAGTGAAGACACACGGCGTTGTCCAGGGTCAAGGCTTTTATCTATTTATCGGAGCATCCCCTACGAGCGCTTAGTGGCAATCGGACGCTAATCGCGATATATCGCCGATAAAGTGCCGCTCGTTGGCCGCTCACAGCTAATTACGTGCATTAGTAATGAGAGGGTCACTATTAAGGCTACGTTTATATGAGACTAAAGAGCGACGTATTTAGCGATAGTTAATGGTTATTGTCGACTATTTTGTTTTGATGAAATAAGGTCTATCCTAAACTGTCCAAAAGTGGTTTATAGCCATTTAAACCAGTGTTCTGGTAGACTTTGGACTTTTTTTTAATCATATTCACTGAAAATCACTTCATCTGCCTAGCTAGCCTTTTCCCAATTACGCTGGGGTCGGCTTCCAGTCTAACTGGATGCAGCTGAGAACCAATGTTTTACATGGAGCGACTGCCATTTCTGACCTCCACAACCCAGTTACCCGGGAAACTCGCGTAGGTTGAAAATAACTTATTTATAGGTGGCCCCTAGACCTAGTATAACATTACGCAATATAACGAGAATAATATGGTGCTATTAAAATTTTGATCCCTAAAAATCATTGCGCAATTTTCATTATATAAACTCTAAACTAAACGTTAATAAAGTTGCACAATATCCTTATAATATGCAATATAATTGACTGTCTATGGTTGCGTCATAGTATACTATGAGCGATGAACATAAAACGCCCCCCATGTTGCCCCTCCATGTCCTGAGCCTAACCGAGTCGAATACAAGGGTTCGACAATGGAGATATTGCTACGCTCTAATTAATATCGCGCGTGATAATTTCGTGAGTATTAAGCGTGTTATGCCTGTGCGTGTTAATTGATATTTGTGATGACAGGTAAATACAATCCTAATAAAGGCATCTATATTCATGTTGAGTGAGAATAAGTGTATATTTGTGTAATTAGTAAAAAAATTGAAGGACTTTAGTAGTAGGTAACGGTCCGTGGTGAATGGTGAATGCAATCAACAGTTTTGATTTTTATGATAAAACTCTTGGATTAATTATATTTAAAAGACGAGATGTAGTGAAAGGAAAAATTCGAACACATTACTGCGTATTAACTAAATGATCATCAGCCTTTTAAACGTCCCACTGCTGGGCATAGGCCTCCTCTTACACAGAAAAGAATTGAGCGTTAGTCACCACGCTTGCTCAATGCGGGTTGTTGATTTCAGACTTTAGAGACCAAGTTTCCTCGAGATGTTTTCCTTCACTTTTAATCAGACTATAGTGTCCAAGTCCAAGCCCATGTACATAAAAACTTAGAAAAGTTGCATGAGTACTTGGCTGACCTGGAATTGAGGTTGGTGCATTAGGTCAACAGGCCACTAACTAAATCATTACCTGCCTTTTCCCAACTATGTTGAGGTGACTCTAGTCTACCCGGAAAAAGCTGACAACCAGTGTTTTACATGGAGCGACTGCCTATCTGACCTTCATGGTAAGACTGGTTATCAGACTTACTGGCTTCTAACTACTCGTAACGACTGCCAAAGATGTTCAAATGTCAGCCGGGACCAAACAATATAACGTGCCTTCCGAAACACCGCGCTGAACTTTGCTTAACCTTATGATCAATCGAACCGCGCGGCTTTAAATTAGCCACGAGCTCTTCTACTACACTACATATGATCACAAATATGGTGTACTCAAAATACGGGTTTCTCGCACCTCACTGTTCTTAGGTAGAAGGCCATGTTATAAAAATGATTCAATTTGTTACTGACAGTTGCATAGACAAAGTTATAGTCATAAACGCAACTTAATTTACTTTCCGCTGGCCTTCTTTGCATACGATATTGCATTAGCCATTATTTATAGCATGCAACATTGTAACTAATGAATAGTTGCATAAAAACAATACAAGACTAATAAATTTGATGTTGTGTTTAGCAAGGTATTACAATACCTACCTGTAATAGGAATACTTAAACAAAGTTAATATTGTATTTTGTTTATTTTTACCCGACTGCCCACAGCCAGGAGGGTAATGTTTTTGACGTGTATGTATGTATGTAGATTAAATTTCTATGTTCCCTGCTACAGCCTGAACGGCTGGAAGGATTGTATACGTATTTGGTGTCGTTAGATTCGTCTTGATAGCGCGAGTGACACTGGGTACATAAGAAAATAAAAAAATCAAAATGGCGGATTTCGTACCCCATATTGTGAGGTAAAAAAAAAAAAATACCAAACCCATCGAGTGGGGTATCAAAATGAAGAGTTTTAAATAGCGATTCCAAATATATATATAACTTGCAGTTTCAATTTCAAATGAAAGATATTAGGTACGTCTAACGAAAATAATAAAACTTTTAAATCTCAGTTTTCGCAACGCATGGGATGACAAATATTATATAATGAAAGATATTAAAGATAATAACATCCAAACGGTGAAAAGATTTTTAAAATCGGTCCAGTACATTTTTGAGCCTATTCGTTACAAACGTAATAAATAGGTAAGTACTTGTCTGTCCTCTTTATAATATTAGTATAAAAGTATAGATAATATGAACAAAAATCAGCAATTTAAGTAAAACTAAATAATAACAAAATGAAATGATTAATTGAACTTTTATTGAATACCCGATTGCTATTTACGCGGCGGCGGAGGCGCGGGCGCGGCGCGGTGACGCTGGGGGCTCCCTATGTGAATGAAAAACACTAGACGGACTAACCATCAGCAACCTTAACCCGAAAAAACTATTGCATCAGCCACATGACCAAAATTCGTTAGAAGAGCTCCAACATCTACGGGAACTTAATTCATTCAGTAAATTTCCCCAAGTTGTGAGAAGTACTATAAGCATTTTAAACTGGGCCACTTATTTATAAAAAATAAACTAAAATGTCTGAAATAAAAAAGTTATTATTAAAAAACAAAAAACCCGACTGCAAAAAATAACCACAAACTAAAAAGGGAAAAACAAGCTCTATAATTTAGTGTAAAGAGTATACAGTACACGGTACATTATATTTTATTCGATACTTTCATAAACAAAAAAAATATTTTAATGTAATAAAAATATAATTTAAACGTTAGTAAAAATTAACACAGGTGGGACAAACAAATCTACAACTAGTACAATCTGTATTTAGAACATTATTTGAACCCTTTTGTAGAAAAGTAAACTAATGTCAATATTTGAGTAATTTGTTTGTCCCGCCTGCATTATTTTTTACTNTAAGTTATAAATTATGAGTATCCACTCGTTTACACAATAAAAGAAAAATCACTGCAAATAAATATCAATAAGGTCAACAAAGAGGCAGGTCGTTTGACACTAGTGAAGACACACGGCGTTGTCCAGGGTCAAGGCTTTTATCTATTTATCGGAGCATCCCCTACGAGCGCTTAGTGGCAATCGGACGCTAATCGCGATATATCGCCGATAAAGTGCCGCTCGTTGGCCGCTCACAGCTAATTACGTGCATTAGTAATGAGAGGGTCACTATTAAGGCTACGTTTATATGAGACTAAAGAGCGACGTATTTAGCGATAGTTAATGGTTATTGTCGACTATTTTGTTTTGATGAAATAAGGTCTATCCTAAACTGTCCAAAAGTGGTTTATAGCCATTTAAACCAGTGTTCTGGTAGACTTTGGACTTTTTTTTAATCATATTCACTGAAAATCACTTCATCTGCCTAGCTAGCCTTTTCCCAATTACGCTGGGGTCGGCTTCCAGTCTAACTGGATGCAGCTGAGAACCAATGTTTTACATGGAGCGACTGCCATTTCTGACCTCCACAACCCAGTTACCCGGGAAACTCGCGTAGGTTGAAAATAACTTATTTATAGGTGGCCCCTAGACCTAGTATAACATTACGCAATATAACGAGAATAATATGGTGCTATTAAAATTTTGATCCCTAAAAATCATTGCGCAATTTTCATTATATAAACTCTAAACTAAACGTTAATAAAGTTGCACAATATCCTTATAATATGCAATATAATTGACTGTCTATGGTTGCGTCATAGTATACTATGAGCGATGAACATAAAACGCCCCCCATGTTGCCCCTCCATGTCCTGAGCCTAACCGAGTCGAATACAAGGGTTCGACAATGGAGATATTGCTACGCTCTAATTAATATCGCGCGTGATAATTTCGTGAGTATTAAGCGTGTTATGCCTGTGCGTGTTAATTGATATTTGTGATGACAGGTAAATACAATCCTAATAAAGGCATCTATATTCATGTTGAGTGAGAATAAGTGTATATTTGTGTAATTAGTAAAAAAATTGAAGGACTTTAGTAGTAGGTAACGGTCCGTGGTGAATGGTGAATGCAATCAACAGTTTTGATTTTTATGATAAAACTCTTGGATTAATTATATTTAAAAGACGAGATGTAGTGAAAGGAAAAATTCGAACACATTACTGCGTATTAACTAAATGATCATCAGCCTTTTAAACGTCCCACTGCTGGGCATAGGCCTCCTCTTACACAGAAAAGAATTGAGCGTTAGTCACCACGCTTGCTCAATGCGGGTTGTTGATTTCAGACTTTAGAGACCAAGTTTCCTCGAGATGTTTTCCTTCACTTTTAATCAGACTATAGTGTCCAAGTCCAAGCCCATGTACATAAAAACTTAGAAAAGTTGCATGAGTACTTGGCTGACCTGGAATTGAGGTTGGTGCATTAGGTCAACAGGCCACTAACTAAATCATTACCTGCCTTTTCCCAACTATGTTGAGGTGACTCTAGTCTACCCGGAAAAAGCTGACAACCAGTGTTTTACATGGAGCGACTGCCTATCTGACCTTCATGGTAAGACTGGTTATCAGACTTACTGGCTTCTAACTACTCGTAACGACTGCCAAAGATGTTCAAATGTCAGCCGGGACCAAACAATATAACGTGCCTTCCGAAACACCGCGCTGAACTTTGCTTAACCTTATGATCAATCGAACCGCGCGGCTTTAAATTAGCCACGAGCTCTTCTACTACACTACATATGATCACAAATATGGTGTACTCAAAATACGGGTTTCTCGCACCTCACTGTTCTTAGGTAGAAGGCCATGTTATAAAAATGATTCAATTTGTTACTGACAGTTGCATAGACAAAGTTATAGTCATAAACGCAACTTAATTTACTTTCCGCTGGCCTTCTTTGCATACGATATTGCATTAGCCATTATTTATAGCATGCAACATTGTAACTAATGAATAGTTGCATAAAAACAATACAAGACTAATAAATTTGATGTTGTGTTTAGCAAGGTATTACAATACCTACCTGTAATAGGAATACTTAAACAAAGTTAATATTGTATTTTGTTTATTTTTACCCGACTGCCCACAGCCAGGAGGGTAATGTTTTTGACGTGTATGTATGTATGTAGATTAAATTTCTATGTTCCCTGCTACAGCCTGAACGGCTGGAAGGATTGTATACGTATTTGGTGTCGTTAGATTCGTCTTGATAGCGCGAGTGACACTGGGTACATAAGAAAATAAAAAAATCAAAATGGCGGATTTCGTACCCCATATTGTGAGGTAAAAAAAAAAAAATACCAAACCCATCGAGTGGGGTATCAAAATGAAGAGTTTTAAATAGCGATTCCAAATATATATATAACTTGCAGTTTCAATTTCAAATGAAAGATATTAGGTACGTCTAACGAAAATAATAAAACTTTTAAATCTCAGTTTTCGCAACGCATGGGATGACAAATATTATATAATGAAAGATATTAAAGATAATAACATCCAAACGGTGAAAAGATTTTTAAAATCGGTCCAGTACATTTTTGAGCCTATTCGTTACAAACGTAATAAATAGGTAAGTACTTGTCTGTCCTCTTTATAATATTAGTATAAAAGTATAGATAATATGAACAAAAATCAGCAATTTAAGTAAAACTAAATAATAACAAAATGAAATGATTAATTGAACTTTTATTGAATACCCGATTGCTATTTACGCGGCGGCGGAGGCGCGGGCGCGGCGCGGTGACGCTGGGGGCTCCCTATGTGAATGAAAAACACTAGACGGACTAACCATCAGCAACCTTAACCCGAAAAAACTATTGCATCAGCCACATGACCAAAATTCGTTAGAAGAGCTCCAACATCTACGGGAACTTAATTCATTCAGTAAATTTCCCCAAGTTGTGAGAAGTACTATAAGCATTTTAAACTGGGCCACTTATTTATAAAAAATAAACTAAAATGTCTGAAATAAAAAAGTTATTATTAAAAAACAAAAAACCCGACTGCAAAAAATAACCACAAACTAAAAAGGGAAAAACAAGCTCTATAATTTAGTGTAAAGAGTATACAGTACACGGTACATTATATTTTATTCGATACTTTCATAAACAAAAAAAATATTTTAATGTAATAAAAATATAATTTAAACGTTAGTAAAAATTAACACAGGTGGGACAAACAAATCTACAACTAGTACAATCTGTATTTAGAACATTATTTGAACCCTTTTGTAGAAAAGTAAACTAATGTCAATATTTGAGTAATTTGTTTGTCCCGCCTGCATTATTTTTTACTAACGTTTAAATTAAATTTATGTAATAATTTTTTTTGTTTATGAAAGTATCGAATAAAATATAATGTACGGGGTACTGTATACTCTTTGCACTAAATTATAGAGCTTGTTTTTCCCTTTTTAGTTTGTGGTTATTTTTTGGAGTCGGGTTTTTGTTTTTTAATAATAACTTTTTTAAAGACAAAGACAAAGACATTAGGACATTTTTGTAGTAACTAGGTGAGATCCTATCTACATATATACTGTAAACCTATTGATACACATATACTTCAACTGCGGATGCCAATAGGATAGTTTTCAGGTTCCCAAATTGTTTCAGTCAAAGCAAAGTTGGTTAGTAGGAAAGTCTACAAAGCGGTAAGCATTGATTTTATGCTCACTCACATCAATTTCACATTACGTTCCACCCAAAGATTATTCTACTTATCCAAGGTTAGTAAAATTAAACTATCGTTTCTCTTTCAAATTGATAACGCAGACTCATACGAAGAGTAAATGCTTAGTACCATGAAGATCGTATTGAGAACCTAAATGTAAAAAATATATCGATTCAAGTTACCTACCTGAACCCTAGCCTCGCTGAGTCCAAGCCGCTGGCTGAGTTCCTCCCTCATGAAGGCGTCAGGATAGTGAGTCTCATCAAATAGCCGTTCCAGTTCCCCCAACTGTTCCAGCGTGAAGTTCGTGCGGGAACGTCTCTGCTTACCCCCGCTGTTACTGCCGCCGCCCGTCGGAGATTTGTCCGTCGCATCTGTGGAAAATTATCGTGTTATGTTGGCAGTACTAGAAATGCTGACTGGTTCAGGTAGGCCATGGTGGTTGCATGAGACTTAAGTTAATGTTTAAGTTTTAGAAGGAATTATCTACTAGCTCCAAAAGGTCATTTGATTCTTTTGTTGATTTTAGAAAAGTGGTAACATTGTGGATCGCTTGATAAACTGAGACAACAATATTGTAATTAGTAGTAAGTATAACAGAAACTTATAAACTGCAAACACACTATTTGCCTCTTTCTTCAGTAATATAACCTGATATTATCTTTCCATAGCATTATGATTGTTCCACAATAACGATTACTACTATACACTTGAACGATATGTCTTTTTCGTTGTCTACATTATTCATAAGTAACATTTCATAAAAAATATAAAGTAATCGTGCAAATCAAAATAAAAGTGGCGTTTAAATCAACATTTTATAGGAGTCGGAGGGACTCAACTCGGCATTCTCCTGGGACGATCCGATAGTAGGGCACAGCAAATGTTTAGTGAGATTTCCGGAATTGAATTTCGAGAAAACTGTGTTTTGTTTTTGTATTAGAAAGAAAACAACGTGAGCAATAATAAAACACAACAAAATATGAAGAACTTTATGAGAACCCAGGGCTAAAGAAATATTGAAATGACTTACTATATGCTAAACTATTAGCCGAACGTTAGTTGTTACTAATGCACAAATCGCACGGCACTGTAATTATGTGTGGATTCCTCAAGTATACAAGCAGAAATAAACTTCGAACGAAAACGAAAAGAATAAAACGAAAAAGTACCGGTAATTTAAAAAAATATATAATTATGACTACAAAATTAAAACATAGACAAAATTACATTCCCGCGCAAAATGAAATGTCTGCCAGGCAAAGGCAACATTTACAACATTCTGCCAACTCGTGATGATTTAGTGGACGAAGGAGTTTGTAACACTACGTAATTGAATGCGATGAAAACGCAATTTCAATGTTTTATCCAAACGAAAATGTTAAACTGTAATACTAACTTCAAATCTGACTACAGAATGTTGTCGTAGCATTTCTCGTAGCGTCGTAGCCGACTCGTAATTGAGTTAGGGAATAACAGTTCGCTCTGTACATTGCAGCTCTGCTGAGGATTACAGCTGTTTCAGATGTCCCGTAATACCAACTTCTTTTATTAATATTTGTTTAGTCCACTTTCTACATTGAATTTAAAAGCAAACCAATTCTTGTGCAAAGCTAATTTTAATTTAAAATGGAATGTCTTTTCAGTTTATTTTATTATTTCAAAAAACTACTCGTGTAAATGATAATAAAGAGAGCAAGCACTTTATTTTATACTCGTAAGATTTATTTACATATATTTACAAGCTAAATATCAATTAAAGTCGTAATAAGATTAATAAACCTAATCAAAACAATAAAACAATCGATTGATGATTTCAGATTGAATTGTAAAGACCAAATAATAGTAGGCAACGGTTAAATTAATCAAGAAATAAATCAGCGAAGTGCTAATACATCGCTAATCGCATCCCGTCGGCACTAGAGCGGCGGCTGGTGCGCCTCCCGGGAACAAACGCTCTACGTTTAAGATTGTCGTTTGAAGCAATTTAGCAAATTGGGAAGCTCTCCTTTTTATACGGCAATTATGTAAATGGAGGGATTATCCGGCTGTGGGCGGTGCTGGGAGCCACACCCGCTCTCCCCTTTCGTCTCCGGGGCATCCGAACTCCTCAGACACCTAACGACCAGCGAACAGTGATTAATTGTACAACGCTCCGTAAGTATAACCCCTGTAGAGTCGCTGAGCGTCTCTGATTTATTTGATTGAGAACTCTTTCACAGATCTGTTCGGAGCTCTCTTCTCTCACTCAGTGATCGGCGCTAATCTTCGCTTTAATATACTTAATTAATGATCGTTTTAAGAATGATCTACCGTTTCATTCAATTACATCTAAGGAAAATAAAAAAATATTGATACCTGGATCCTCAATATTTTTGGATCCTCGCAGTTTTAAATTAGAAAAATTGTGTGTTTTCTAAGAAATTCATAATTAAAATTAGGTTGATACTTTACTAAAAAACAAGTACGTACATTCACAATTATGCATTTGAGTCTCAGTATTTTTTACTCTTATCTCTTACGCATCTCTACTTGATAAATTGATGTAAGGTAATGTAGAAGGGCTATAATAAGATTGGAACAATAAATTAGGTTTACTTAGGAAAAACTATTTGATAAAAATTTTTACCAAATAAATAAATAAAAAGAACCTCCGTTTTGGGAAATCGGTTAAAAATTATGTTTACTTTGACTTGAAGTTCTTAAAATTTTGTAAGATTTATGTTTACCCAAACGAAGGGTTATTTTACATAATTATTCAACATGCTTGAAAAAATTTGAATAAGAGGAGCACAGTTAAAATTATTCTCGGACTATCTTTCCAATCGCCAGCAGCGAGCAAAAATTGGTCAGTCAGTTGGGCAGGTCCGAACTGATAAATAGTTGTTGTGGAATCCCTCAAGGTAGTACATTGGGCTAAGTATCTATGTAGCTTGTCCCTTTAAAATGGTGTTATTAGGTTTTTACTGTGCTTTTGCTCTTGTGTAAAATCAAAGGGGGTCTATGAACTTGCACAAAATGCAGTTTCAATGCAGTGTCTAATTGGTTTCATAATAATCTACTATCATTAAATTCAGATAATACTAACATATTGACTACTAGCCATTTTATGCGGTTTCACTCGCGTCCCGGGGAAACTTCCTCATGTTCAGCGCAAAGAACATAGCTTCCTAACAGAGAAAGAATAATTCAAATTGGTTCAGTATATCTGGAATCTATTCATTACAAACGAACAAACAAATCTTTCCTCTTTATATATTAGTATAGAGTAAAGATATAGACTAACCTAACCATTCACGCACACAATTTATTGTCGTATGAGTATGTGGGCTGACACAGCATTCGCTTGCCCTACATCACAAAAAACTGACGATACAAAATATCTCGGAGTCACGATTGAAGCAAATCTTAATTTCCGTAAACACAGTGATTTAATATGCACTACAGTTCGTAAATTAATGGAGGTTTTTAAAAAAATGCGTTACGTTGCAGATTTTATTTAATCTTATTCGACAGGTGTAGGTACATTAATGGCTTTATGTCAATCTATTTCTACCTACCGTATAAGCTCCCGGGTGGTGTCCCTAAAAAACTACTCTTGCCCTTAGAACGTGCCCAAAGAGCTATCCTAAAGGTCGCCAGTTTCGTCCGTTCAGGTTTCGTTCCCAGCAGTTTTACAAGGAAAGCAAAGTGCTTATTTATCCTAATTATAGTATTATTCCAGCAACCTGAAATTGGTTTTAGGCCGGACCTTCCCCAGCGCGGCCCTCTAGGGTCAGAGCCTTCGAAAGAGTTACCACGGCCAAGGCACACAAAGGGCTCCCAAAGAAACACGGTGGGTTTTAGGCCGTTACCTTCTCGCAAGAGAAGAAACTCACGAACTCAACTCAACTCAACTCACGAACGAAACATGCTTTGACTATCAGATTTTATTTATTTTTAAGGCCAAGAAATTTAACGGAATGCTAAAAGTATATAGTTTAATTAAGCTTGAATAAGTACCCTTAGTATAATTTTGGACATTCAAAAGTGCTTGTAAAGGCCTAAATGAAATAAATGATTTGACTTTTCAGATTATTGAGATTTATCTCGATAATCTGAAAAGTACAGTAAAAGACAGTATTGTTGCCAGATTATAATCTGGCAACAATACTGTCTTTGCCACTATACATCTCTTTCGACATTTTGAGGCCACTTGTAATTTTAATAATAAGTAATTTTATTTGGAAATATTATTATTTCGGCAATTCCGTGACGAACCGAAGTACAAAATTCTGTTAGATTCCGATAATAGATTGAAAAGTTTGTTCAGTGATACTTACATGTAATATTTGATTACCTATAAGAGTTCTTGGGTCATTGTTATAACAAAGCTACTGTCTCCAACATTAGTGCATCTCCTTCATCAGTTTTGGTTAATACTCCAAAAGGACCTAATTTCCCGGGGACAGAGACTTTCCAAATGTCTAATGTATCAGCAAAATTCCACCTATAGCGTTTGAGAACCATTGTTCATTGCCTACGAGAGAACTTCAAGTGAAGTTAAACTACGCTGATAGACAAAGCCAACGGGAACAGAGAAGCATAACCAAATAAGAATCCAGAGGTAACAGAGTTTACATGAATACGTTTAACTTATCTTTTATTTTTGTTTTCAGTTACAGGCAAACAAAGAAAGTTCATCGAAAGTAAGTTACCATTAATGAGCTCAGTATTTGCCGAAGCAGTAGTTTTCACATTTGTATATTTACAGTAGCCAATAAGAGTCTAGAAATTAGGTAGATACTGCGTGCAGTCAGTACCGACTAATATTTTGTGAAGACATTGTAATTTATGTTTACCCTAATTTAACAGATCCATATTCTGATCATAATTTCACCGAAATTACGATTATTTAAGCGCAAACGAATTTAAAAGGCTTGTTACTAGGAAGAAAATATTAGATTTGCAGGTGCTTCATCTAACCACGGCTTAAGTGGTGATAATAATCAGAAAACAGGTTTCTCATAATGAACATAATATTAGGCTTCAACTACGAAAGTTTAACTATACCAGAAAAAGATAATTAACGTCAGAATAACTAAAACATCAATTAATTTAAGGGGAAAAGGTAGAAATTTCACTCTTTAGAATACATATGTCGTATCCGGTTATGAGTACGGACGCTAAACGTCACGTAAGCGCGGCCAATGGCGGTGTTTCTCCAAAACAGCATTTTGGCGCGCTTGGCAGAGTCGTGGTGGTCGGCGGGATCTCCACGGAGCGGAGTCTTCGTTGAGGAGTCGCGCTGTACAGATCACGGAACTGCCCTACGTCACGTCTAGTGTTCACATTTTATAATGAAGTTGAAGTTGGTCGTAATTATGTAAAGTGTCTAAATAATAAACTGTAATTATTTAAACGTCTATCTCATTGCACGATAACCCTACTTCTGCCCACATGATGCCAGATAGATCGAGAAGAAATCCTGACCCATCCGACATCAAAATTGGGATCAAATCGTGCAAATGAGATCCAAGACAATAATGGCGGGACGTAGTGGCGGTTACTTTTTGAATTTCAAAATCAACGGTTTTCATCGATGTCACGAGTGTGAAGAAACTTTCTCCGTCGCTGACAACTACAAGCGTCCCTAAAATCCAGCAACCCAGCGGCATCCCTGTAACCTGCTTGAAGTGTGGCGCACGTGGCCACATTGCCAGCCGCTGTGGCGCGAGAGGGTCCAGTGCTGCAGCCCCAGCAGAGGAACAGGTCAACATGTGCGAGGTTGAGTCCTCGTTCGAATCACTTAATCAATTTGGTGAGTCATTTCCATTTTATTATGATTCTGGTGCCGAGTGTTCGTTACTAAACGAAAGTAGGTACCTATAGCGAGTAAATTTCGAGCTAATTCGAGCTAATCAACGAGTAGGTACCCCATAGAAATCTTATTCCACGTTTTGCCTGATATTTATTGGCGCAATGATATTATAATAATAGGCCGCGAGATTTTATTTTTCGGTTTTGTTCTTAATAGAAGTACGAATGAGCTTACACTGACAAAACGCAGTGTTATTAATTCGTGTGTCGCAAAATGTGCCGAGATCTCCAATTTTAATGAGATTGACACTGACATTATTATCACTTGCTAGAATGTTAGAAAAATATTCTGAACATTTTACAACGGGTTACCCTACTACCCGCATTAAAACTTATAAACTAGAAATTCGCTTGATTGACCCAAATAAAACCGTATAGACGACCTTATCACTGCTCGTGGGTAGAACGAAAAGTAATTGTCGAAGTAATTGTGCGCGAACGAGTGAATGAATTATTAGATGCCAAAATTATTAGGTCAAGTAATTCACTTTTTGTGAGTGCAACGTTATTTGTGTAGAAGGCTGATAGTACGTAGCGTATGTGTGTTGATTATCGCAATTTGAACAAAAAATAGTGCCAGATAGGTACCCACTACCATCGTTTTCTGAACAAATTTCGCGTGTTAACGGTGGTAATTATTTGACTAAACTTGATTGCGCTAATGGTTTCCATTTAAATCCTATGAGTGAGA
>NWSH02000517.1:5569230-5586806 GCA_002382865.2 Heliothis virescens
GGTGCTCAACAAGAGCGACCAGATGGTGTCCCGCCGGCGTGACGGGACAAAGAAGAGCATCCAAGACATTATCACGCTGCTAAAGGAGACCGATCCGGACGACGTGCCCACGTTTGTGGCGAAGGATCTGAATAAGCTCCCGCCCGTCACCTTCGACCACGTCGACGTCACAAGCCTTTTGAAGGACATCGTCTTTCTGAAGGCAAGTCTTGCGGATGTGCAGCGGAAGTTGGATGCATCCCAAATTACTGTCGCTGATTTGCGCAGCGAACTCAACGAGTTGCGTAAATCAGCAACGGTAACTGGGTCACCGGCGGGTGCATCGAACGTGAACATGCGGCGCGGAGCGTGCCTCGATGTATCGGGTGCAAGTTTCGCGTCAGCAGTTTTGTCGCCGTCACCGCGGTCGCCGCCGAATGCTGAGCCGGCACAGTGCGCGCCTCGTGCGCCCCGCTGCCCCGCTCCCGTCCCTGTGGGGCCTCCCCGCACCGCCGCTCGACCGCTCGACCAGCTGCTTGATTCTGCAGCCTCGACGCAAGTTGTTCGTCGAGATTATGCGAGCGTCGCCGGTAGCACAGTTGTTACAAAGGAGCCCGTGCCCGTAAAAGGACCGAATCGGGCTGATAAAGATGGATTCGTGACGGTGCAAAGAAAGAAGCGCCGTCAGCGAACGAACAAGAATCGCTGCGGCACGGCTCCTGCGGAGCCCAATACCAAAATTCGAGCCGCAAAGCCGAACACCCCGGTGTACATCTCCCGCCTACACTACACCACTAAGGCGGAGGACATTGTGGAGTACGTGCGTCAGAAGCTGAAGTACGCCCCGAGAGTGCAGCTGCTGGAGTCGCGCCATAACGCCAACTTCAAGGCGTTCGTGGTGCGAGTGCCAACGTGTTTCCTGCACCTCGTGTTGGACGAAAACTTCTGGCCACAGGACGTGGTGTTCCGTCGCTTCCGCGGACAAGTGCCACTCGAACGCACAGTGACGTAATAGTGCATAGGAAGTGTTACTAACATAGATTTAAGTTTATATATACTAACAAGTTGTGTATTTTATAATATATATGTTAGACTATAAGGTATATATCTATGGGCCAATGTAGCCTGAAAATAAAGGTATTTTGATTTTTTTTGATTTTTTTTTTTTTTTAATCGAGATCGTGAGAGTCTCTTAATCTTAAGATTTGCTGCCATGTGAAAGACTGGCCGTAATGTGGATTTCTGATCAGTGATTAGGTGAAAATATTCTAGTGTACCTACATTATATTTACCCATATCTTTTAATTAGTAACAAGCAACCTGCGCTATGCTTTCTATTAATAGTGTGCAGATAAAGATACTTATCACGCCAAAACCTTCTACTTAGCTACAGTTCTGAATTTGGAGTACGTAGTAATTTTCACTCAAATATAATGTACCTGCAGGTAATGAAGAGCAATAAACTCCCGGTTCACAGCGATAATGGAGGCTGTGAACTTATTAAAATATGCGTCCATAATGCTCTCAAAACTGTAGAACTCTGCCTCAGCTATTTGTGCGACGACTGTTGCCCGTGTGCCCTGAGTCGGTCCCACGCGCATTTCGCAGCTCATCTGCCCACCCGGCGCAGCTTCCATTACGAAGTATGGCAATGATTTCGGCTTGTCCTTATCCACGTATGACAATAACAGTTTATAACCGCCAGGCGACACTGAACTAAACGACAGAGAATGACCTAATACCCAATTGTTACTTGAGCTATGTTTCACAGAAACACAGCCTCCTTCAAAACATTGTGGTAGTCTATATCTTGCTGCATTGTGAATGTGTCGCAGAAGACCTGGGTTGGTCGCACCTGCCGGTAGATCGTTGGGATCCTTTCCCGAAACTCGTCCCGCTCGAGAGCCAGTCACCCCTGCTCCAGTTTTCCCACGGTCACCAGCTGATAACTTAGACCCATCAGAAACTTTGCATTTGCATACTTTGATTGATGGCGCATCACCACCAGCACATTTATTATCACCACAATTACGTTTATTTGATCCCCCATATGGTTCCCTCGTGGAACTACTGGCTGAATCTATAGAATCATCAGTTTGGTTCCTGTTCGCACAGGCCCTACGTGGGGATCCGGGATGGTGCCACAGCTCCTTTCGGGGAGAATTCGTATCACAGTTTGGGCCTTTGGCGTAAATTGTTTCAAAAAGTCCCAATTTAAATAAATTAAATAACGAGAGTGATAATGAAAACTTAGGCCCACTTTCCTTTTTATTCATTTTTAGCAAATTATAATTATTTCTAAAATGCGTAAAAGAAAATTTTGAGATAGAGCTGACATTGAAAACCAACGTCAAATTAACAGAGCTTCAAAAATGGAACCAGTCTCCTCTTATTTAACCTCCTTTTAGATACGAATACTCTATTGTTCCTATAGTACCTTATTGTATTATGAGCAACAGATCTCTGATAAATTAAGACAAATAAACTAACTAATAACATAATGTTTGTAGTAATTAGGGGATTTACCAAAAACATAAAATCGGGGAAATACAGTTGCGTTTCAGGTAATTTCAAAATACAATATTTTTCATTTAAAGTCTGTCTTTCTCTTTTAGAATCATTTAAAAAGAGACAAGCGACAATAGTAATGCAATACGTGCAACACAATTGTGATTATGAGTCAATGTCAAATTCGGAGCTGACACCGAATGAGGCAATGACGTGACGAATTGCCAGATTGGTACCAGTTTTAGTATTTATGCATTTTGTATTTAGATACTAAAATTATATGCAAAATAATTTCAGAGCATGTTCTGCATAGTCTTAGTAACGGTGACATGTTTAATGTTCTCCAAATCTATAATATGTATACAGATTTTTCTTTCTGAAGATTTTTGTTTGTTTTCTTCACATGTTAATCTCAGGAATTACTGGTCCGAGTTTAAAGTCTTTCCACATTGGATAGACCAAATACCAATGAAGGCCATAGGCTCTTTAATTACGTGGGTGAAGAACACAAGACGGAAAAACCCTGGCGGAAGCTGGCTAGCTTAATCAACCAAGTATCAGTACAGCTGAAGAATATTAATATGTTGGCATATAGTATTTATAGATTTATTTTATTATTTACACAATTTTATATCTCACCTTAAATATACATATATACAAACTTAAATTACTAAATTAAAATTAATAAAATATAAACAAACAAATTACATTTAGTATTTATATATGTTGAAATATATAAATACTTTATTCCAACTACATAAGTCTGTAGTTGGAATATATATAGCATTTCTATTCTCCCCACTTCATAGGAATTGTGGGATTACTGTTGTTGAAAAATGTAATATAACCTGTTTTTGTGGAATTAAGTATGCCATAAAAGTCATATTAATGGGAGTATTGTCCAGGAATTTTGTTGTGTTTATTCGTGTATGACCTTTTCATAAAAGTACTCAGATACAAGATTATCCCTTTTTTGGAAAATCAGCAAAATAAAATTGCATTTTATCGGGTGCAAAGGTAGTAAGTGGCAACACTGACTTGTTTGTCTGTCAGTCATCTCGTAATAAATCGTATTGAGAAATTGAAAAAGTTTAGATTTATTTTAAGTTGTACTATTTTAAAAGAATACCAATTAAGTGGAAAAAATTGGTGATGCCGTACATTTTCAATAACAAAATTGTAAATGAAATGTGTAGATAGCAAAGTGAACATTAATGTTTGTTGATAAGGAAAGTTCTTTGTGATTCTTAAAACATTTCGCACTCTCATATAAATCAAAATGACTGCTATCAACTCGAAAGTTTCTAAACTGTTAGAAATGTTTAAAGGGCTTAAGTCGGACGCAGTTCCGAGAGCCCCAAGGGCTGGTGAAGGTCCTGTTACACCAGAAGCTCACAATATAAATGTTCAGCATCCCGAAGAACAGGAGGAAGAAATAGTTATAGAATCCGTGTCTGACGATGACATAAAAAAAAGTAAAAAATCTAAAAAGGAAAAGAAAAAGTTTTTTAAAACTAAGAAAACAGTTGACGATGATGAAGAAGAGGATTCGAAGCCTTCTCAAGAAAAACGCGGCAGTTCTAGCTCTGTAAACGTTCAAGGTAAATAACAATAAGCCTGTATAATATAGCAAGCATAACAATAGTGCTGTAGTAACCCCAGTTAGAGAATATACCCCAATAACGCATAGGTTTTTCCAATGATTCATATATGTTAATAGTTTAATGGAGAATTTCAGAACTCTAATACCACCAAGGACAGTGTTGCTCCCTCTTTGGTGCCATACTAAGAAATAACAAATGTACAGACAGATGTTCTATTAGAATACAGCACAATGTTTTTGCCCCCACTTTTCATTTTGTACCAAAGCTGTATGGAATGTGGATGATGGCCTTTTTTGTTTGCGTGAACTTATCATAATATAATCTTTATAAGTACTTGCTTAACTTACATAATATGGAAAGATAAAATTGTTAAAACTGTCTCTGTTTCATAAATTACTGGCATAATTCACATTCTCATATTTTCCGTTTATTGACAAATAAAATAATGGCCATTTGAATTGTTGGTTATTTAAGTCTCAAGTCAGTTTTATGTACATGTAAGATCAAAAAGCACTATTGGCAGTACTAATAACTGTATGAGTCATGCTATATGTTCAGAGAAGCAGAAAGAATCATATTTTTTTGTAGTTTGGTTTTCAATTACACTATCTTTTTAGACCAACTTTTGATAACATTCAGTAAACAATTATAAAAAATAATTTCAGCAACTGGAAATGTATACAACATAGTAAATGCTAAAGGTGTCAGGCTGGGCAATGATTACTACTTTGGCCCGGTCACAATGTCGGGCAATAAACCAGGTAATAAAGAGAAGAAGTATGAAGAGGAAGAAATCGAGAAGGATAACTTTATCAGGCTGCTTATGGAAGCTAGGATAAAGGTAATTAGCAAATAAAATATACAATATAGCAGTGACAGTGAGAGGTTAAGCAATTGTTCCACACTAATGTAGTATAGAGAAAAGTTTTTTGTTTCTATCCTAAAGGCTCCGAAACAACTGAACCAATTTAAAAAACTCTTTCACTGTTGGGAATTTAGATTATCCCCGAGTAATATAGGCTATATTTTATCCAGTTATGGGCAGTAGGTCTCACGGGGCGTGGGTGGAACCGTGGGAAAATAGCTAGTATATAATATATTTATTTGACCATAACTGCAGCAAGGCCTGAAAAGTCCCTTTGGTTGTTTGCCCAATCTCACTGAGCAATTAATTCGCTTATTTTATGTTTTGTTTTTGTACAATGTTTTAATTTGACCTTGTGTTAATTTGACAGTATTGTATAATCTTCAATGTATTTTTCCAGCCTGACCATGACTTCATGGACTATATATCAAAGAACCTTGGGAAGAACTGGCACACAGTCTTTAGAGCCCTCGGATTTTCTCAAGGAAGAATTGAAACTGCTGAAATCAATGCTGCTGGATATGACATCTCTGAGGTAAATGAAATATTGCTATAAAATTATACTGTTAAGCTGCCTGACAGCTGATTATCGAAGTTTTTACCACACTTTGCGAATTGCGGTGCAAAAATTATTTTTTGGTATCAGCGGATGGCCTCAGAATTTTGTCACAGGCCTTGAGTTCGGAGAGAATTGTACCTCCCTTAAGCCATGTATTCACTGAGAAACATTTGTTTATAAACACTGTTTCAGAAACAAAATCTACGTGTTTCTGAAACAAATAATTTAGTTTCAGTAACATATAATTTTGTTTCTGTAAACACTACGTGTTTATCGAATGTTTCCGTGCTCCCCATCTGCGGCGGGAAGCACAGAAACAAATCAGTTGCGCAACAGTTGTATACAAGTGTGGACGCGTGTTTAATTTGTTTATAAACATGGCTGTAGTGTGGGACGACGAAACTGTTTTTAAATTATTAGAACTGTTTGAGAAAAAACGAATATTATGGGATTGCTCGACAAAGGATTACAAAAATAAAATCAAAAAGAATGACGCCTGGGAAGAAATTTCGAACGCTTTGGCAATTCCAAAAACAGATGTCTAGAGTAAAATGCATATATTGCGGTCGCAATTTGCAAAAGAGCGAAAGAAAATGTTGTCTACAAAAACACAACACAACTAAACACAACAAACATGCATAAATCACTTAATACGTCTTGTCTTCTTAGCAAGTAATTTCTGACCCACCATCTTTTTCTTTTCTTTTTACTAGAAATGGACTTATGCAAATAAATGTAGGCACCACACAACAACACTACTTCCTCGGGCGACATATTGTAAACATCTGACAATGTGGACGGCAGAGTTTCCGAAACATTGTTGCTGAAACATCTACGTGATGTTTCTGAAACAGTGTTTATAAACAAATGTTTCTCAGTGAATACATAGCTTTATTTTTAATGACTGTTTTTCAGAAATGAATTTGCATCTTTTTGTCTTTTTTGGATAATCTATAAAATAGCTAAATTGACTTTACAAAATTAAGGGCCAGTTACACAAGTTCCAGATAAACTACCAGATAGCTATCTGACAGATGATACCATAGAAATGGTTTTAATTTTGACTACTTTTCTATTTGTATCTGTCAGGTAGCCATCTAGAACCTCCGTAACTGGCAATTAAACTCTCACAATAATAACAAGGAATAGATATAAAATTATAAACAAATAAATAATCTAACATATCTTTTAATTGTTATTGTGAATTAAAGTTCTCTATTTTCCTCAATTGTTTCAGTGCATATTGATAAGGTTTGCTTACGGCATATTACTTGATACACCTACGTCATAAAAACGACGCAAATACATATTTTTAGTGATAGTAACGTAGTATTTATTGCAGTTTAGCATTGCTCTATAAATATATCAGATATTAAAATAAGTGGTATTGATAACAGCACAGTACAAAATTAGTAAAGAACTATAGGCGTTTCCTGCGGTTTCTTTAGTCTAAACTGTCCTTTTTAGGTCTTCATAAACGCGTTTTATTCCACTGCTCAATACTTATTCCATATTTATGAGGTGGCGTGGGAAAGCGACATCTGCAATAACAACTTTTCTAATCTGAAGTTAGTCATTTAATACCTCGCGCATGCGCAGTTGTGCAAACCCCTGACAAGCTAATAGCTTTACTATACAGGAACTGTACATACTGCGTTACTATTGCAGAATTTTAAATTCTAGTAGGTACAGTTGACGTAAAAAAGTCGACGTCGTTCCAAAAACTAAATTCCGAGCAAAAGTGCGCGTATGAGTCCATAATCCCCCACTAGATTGACTAATTTTGATGTTTTGGGAGAACTACATATAATACAGTTAACTAACATTGATCTATTTTTGCAGGCTCGCTACAAACTATTACTGGACTGGGTGAACAACGACGAGGATGGAACTCTCGGCCGGCTAGCCAATTTGTTGTGGGAGGAGGGAGAGAGGAGCCTCGTCAGAGACTTATCCGTTATGTACAAGAAAAGTAAAAAGTGACCATTTTAGTAAAATGTGACAAAGATAGGGGTATGTTAGAGTTGAAATCTAGAACCTTTTTATAATGTAATATTTACTTTTTCATATTTTTAAAAATTTTCTTTACTTAGTTAAAAAACTTAAACTTATGTGTACGTAGGTACATTTGCGTGACCACTTCCTCCCAAACCCCCCACTCCCAAAAGTTTTGTCATATTTTTTCTCGATAAATGGGATATCTAACATTTGTTGAACCGGTCCGGTAGTTCATGCACATTCGAGCGAAGAAACAAACTCTGCAGCATTACAAATATTACTATAGATGTTTTTCTTAGGGTTCTCTGACTCCTACTTGCCCCTTCGTAGGACATTTTCTATTGCAAAATATGTGCAAAAAATTTAAATGCTATAAAAAAATACTTTTTGAAATGAATGTATGTAATTGGTGATTGGTTTGCTTTAAGATGTATATTTAATTTGAAATTAGATTTTTATACATTCCTTCATGATGAGATTTTTTGAAGTGTATGTCAAAGTGTGTCTTATTGTATGGTTTTCGTGGCTTTAAGTGCAATGTTATGTATTAAGGACAAGAGTGAGGAAACAGATAATATCTGTTATGGAAAGCTACATCACAATATATGAGCCTAATGTAATGCCGGCCATACACGATTGGGTTAGTTATAATTGAAAATGTATGACCACAATTATCAATTCTTATGGCCTGTTTCAGAGGATCCAGATAATTTTCTAGATAGCTATCTGGTAGATAGCTATATAGAAAGAGCCCAGCCCTTATTGATCATGTCGATTTAACGATAGGAATGATCGTGTATGGCCGATATATGATGGAAAGTGCGTCCCTCTATTCGTAAATTTTATGCAACTTTATGTGCTATGTTAAATGGTGAAACCATTAAAAAACATAACTTATTTGAGTCGAATTTGTGAGCACTTACTACCTTACATTAGCTTATTAGGATAGTCAAAGAAGGGGTTTTTACATAGTGGCCCAACTGTGTGATATTTAGGTATGTCTGCTAATTTTGTAACTACAAGCTCTTTATGCATATGATGCATTTACGTGTATCCATGTGGAACAAAATACGTCTAATAAAAGTGCCTATTTTTATAATATGTAATTAAAAAGTTATATCTAACAAAATGGAGAAATTAAATTTTATATATTTTGTTTATCTAGTCACAGAATTTAATAAATCTATACATATTTAAGAACCAAAAACTTGTGACGTCACTTTACATATCAAAATATATTTATGTACATTTTGTAATACAATATTGAAATTATATAATTTTTTATACTTAAACGATTTTACTGCTTTGTTTAGCCCACTTCTTATTATTGAAAAAACAGCTTAAAAACTTCAGTATAGTTTTTAGTTCGTACCTAGGCTAGAAACAGCTACAAATGGTTCACCTTTTTTGACACTTATGTTTTGTTAAAACATAGGAACCACCCTTGCAGTAGGTATTTTTGGTTAAAACCAATAAATTATTAAGACGTTATTTATGTGATATTATCGATAACCAGAAAATGGACAAAAAATATTTGATAAACAGTAGGTAGGTATAACAAATTAGTCTTTGACATGTATTTAAATCTGAACCTTTCGGAAGATACTGAGAACAAATTATGTATTACATAATTATCTATTCTGATGAGCAAGCATTTATGAACTTACACCATATAAACACAAAGTTTAAAATCGTGCAGCCCCTTAATATAGTTTATTTATCTCAAAGAAAACAACATGAATGCTAGTCAAATGATAACTGTAATGGGGTTATAATGTAATGGGGGGTTATCCGCGCGCAGTTACCGATTGTCAGTTGTTCAGTCAGTACAAAATGCGGGTTCCCAACCGAAGCGGCCTGGAAATAGTGTCTATTGACGTCAAAGATGTCAGGTTTCCGACATCTTTGGGCGCACACGGATCTGATGCACTGGTAAGTCTAAATATTATATATATATACTACAAACATGTTAATTGATTAATTACAAGTATTCATGAGAGCGGAAAATTGAAGCCAAGAAAATGTGAAAGTGAATCTACTTACCTACTGGCCAAGATTTATCGATATACCGCGAGATGAAACTTAAGTTAAAGGTAAGTTTTCCTCTAAGTTGTTTACTTAAATCTATCGTTAAGTAAGTACTACATCAGGTTCAACAAACACCCGTATTTTATATTGGGGATATTTTATATTCTGGGATGCAGCTTTATTATCACGTGGTCTTTATTTTCATTATAAACTACGTATGGCATTGCAACTAGAGTAGCTAGCTAAAAGCTGTAATATTTCGCTGCATTGGCCCATCAATTAGATAGATAGAAGGTATGTAAATGTTTGATGCTCAGTGTCGGTACTCCTACATGATAAGGGCATCTAGTTAGGGAAATATGGCTATAAGTGGTGGTATGGGTCGCATATAGCCAATTTCCCTGTTCCATTGAGCAATTATACTGTATTTAAGAAACAGGACAGAGAACATGTCAAAAGTCCACCCAATATTATTAGTAGATGCTTCTTTAAAGAAATAATTTCCCAATATTTGATTAAGGGTTAAGTAAGATGATGTTGATAGATGAATTATTAAGATATGTTTATTATTATCATGAACCCGAGAGAATTGACTGATAAAAGACAAGTCTGTTAAATTTCATGGTCATGGTCATAATATTTGTACCTACTATTTGTCAATTTATGGAAATGTTTCCAAAGATAAGGCTTTGCCCCTTAATTATTACCTAATAAATAAATGACAGATAAAGTTAACAGTTCACGTTAAGGGTCAAGTTAAACCCATGCACCTTAGCACCTCTTACTTTTGATACTGTTCCATCGACTTCCTAAAAACTAAGAGCTTAGGATTTAAATTCAGCCCTGGCATTTTTTCTAGCACACTGACCCGAACTACTCATGTGCCTACGTGACCACGACCACAAAGAATGGCAAGCAAGGGTTCGGCCTGACCTTCACCTGCGGTCGAGGCACCGAGATCATCGTGCTGACCATCAGGTCCATGAAAAAGTTCATCATTGGGAAGAATGCGGCCGACATATTCGCCGACTTTGCTGGATTCTGGCGGACTATTACAAACGACTCGCAAATGAGATGGGTAGGTAACATGAATGAGATAATTTGAATTGTCAAGTCACCTAAGCGCCCATAGTTCGATTGGTAAGGCTTCTTTCTTGTCCTATTCACGTGAACTCAAGACACAAGTCCCTTGCTTGCCTTTTCTATATCTAGCTACCGCAACGGGAAGTTCCTATCCTATGAGTTCTAACTCCCTTGACTATGCCAAAATGAGCATTTCTTCGTCTTTATAATAAACGGCCAAAAAAAAAGCCGCTTATTTTTACGCAAGTTTGATTTTAATGGGACCGTAGACTTATTACTAGGTAGACCTAGTAGTACTCTATCTATACTGTTTTTGAACTCGAAACCTCCACACATTTTAGAAATAAAGGGTCGTGGCACACGCAATAATCTGATGAGAAGGCAATCCAATAGTTGTTTCTCAATTTCAGATTGGACCTGAGAAGGGTGTGGCACACTTGGCTGCAGCTGCTATTCTGAACTCTCTTTGGGATCTCTGGGCGCGTCTCGAAAATAAACCTCTGTGGAGGCTCCTTGTCGACATGGAACCTGAGGTTTGTATTAAATAGTGGACATGTTTCATAGCCAAGCTTAGGGCATCGAGAGATACCGAAAATTCTTCATTTATTTCTTCTGGACTAACAGTAGCAATTTCTTTCACGGATAGGACTTAGTGTCCACAATAGACTTCCGCTACATTACTGACGTGATAACGAAAGAAGAAGCTATACAGCTGCTGAAGGCCAAGCGGGCGGGCAAGGACGAGAGAGTCAAGTATTTGATTCAGAATGGATACCCCGCGTACACCACACAAGTCGGTAAGGAACTTATTATTTATTCACCAACAACTATCTACTTAATGTTAACTAGCATTATATTAAGATGGGGAAAAGCTAGGCAGATGATGATATTACGTGTGAGTTGCACCATTTAACTATAACGATAACCAAACAATACCTAGCTGTGAACCTGCCATCCATTGGTCAAATCGGCGATTTGACAACTGAAAGTGGTTCGTTTATAGTTACTTAAATGGTACAACCCACCGTAAATCCTCCAGCAGTTTTAGCTCTGACCAGTCAGTTTAACGATTAGTCAGCACCATCTTCGCCTTCTTTTTGGAAGTTCCCAAGGTTTAATGAAACTTATTAAATGTATTTACAGGTTGGCTTGGCTACAGCGACGAGCTCGTGGAGTCATTATGCGACAAATACCTGAAGCTGGGCTTCAAATACTTCAAAGTTAAAGTTGGAGTTAACTTCGAAGACGATTACAGAAGATGCAGCGCTGTCCGCAAGTGCATCGGCCCTGATAACGTTTTGGTGAGTACAGTTATTTAGGAGTAAGTTGCACCATTTAACTATAACGATAACCCAACCGTAACTAACGGTCAAATTTGCGATTTGACCAAAGGGTGTTATTTTATGGTTTGGTTGTCGTTATAGCAAATTCGTGCAACTCGCCCTGAGAAAGAATTTGTTAGCTAAACCTACTTCCATAATATGATTCGGGAGGCAGGTCATCCTGCCTGCGAGTTTGAAATATCAAAATCATTGAAAGCGTCTAATTCACCACTATAGACTTACCTACCTACTTACGCACCTTCAGCAATCCTAGTGAATACGTTTATGCAATTCTCTGCACGAGGCTAATAAAATTCAGGCCTTCAGGCATCTTTAAATTAAGAGCTCGTTATCTTTCAAAGATGGTAGATGCCAATCAAGCATGGAGCGTCAACGAGGCGATCGAGTGGATGAAGAAGCTGGCGCCATTGAAGCCGATGTGGATCGAAGAGCCGACCTCCCCGGATGACATGCTCGGACATGCTGCTATATCTAAGGCTTTAGCGTGAGTCCCAAACAGAATATAAGTCAGACCTCTTAAAATTTTAGTAAACCAATTGTTTTAAGAACACGATCATAAGGTTAAGCAACGCTTGGCGTGTTCGGTCCATGGATGAGTCACCATCTTGTCATGACGAGAACGACTTCCGAAACACGGAAGAGTTCTTCGGTGTTTCGGAAGTCACGATAAATTGGTGGTTACCGGTTCTCATTTGAACATCATTGGTAGTCGTTACGGGTAGTCCGAAGCCAGAAAGTCTGACAAACAGTAACCAAGGGGTATCGAGTTGCCCGGGAGACCGGGTTGTGGAGGTCAGATTGGTAGTCGCTCCATGTAAAATACTGGTTCTCAACTGGCGTCTGGTGAGACTGGAAGCTGACCCCATTATAGTTGGGAATAGGCTAGGCAGATGATAACACAACCAAAAATAAAGCCAGATTCTGGATGGTTCTTTTGAGATACGTGGCCGGAATCCTTATCAAGATACTTGAGCCCTATGACAAATGTTACAGCAGGTACTTTCTTAAACCTAAATACTTTTGATACCTTAATGACAAATATTTTAGACAGCAAAAGGGTCTTACTCTTGATGAAATTACAAAGGTTTAAAAAAAAAAAAAAAGATACGGTCGAATTGAGAACCTCCTCCTTTTTGGGAAGTCGGTTAACAATACCTCTTCTCCCGACGTTTCGGCCGAATTGCACCGATCGTGGTCACGGGTAGACTTATGACAAATGTTCAGTGGCGTAGCTACGAAGGGGCTAGCCGGGGCAGCGCCCCGGGGCTACCAAGCCCAGGGGGCTCCTCGAATGAACCTGAGAGGGCCCCTGAACTTTTCAAAGTTACTCTCATTTTTACAATAAATAAAAAGGCAGGTTGCGACCTAAAAAAAAAGCTCGCTTATGATATATATCCCTTTCCTTTTTCCTTTAAGGGGCCTCATTTTTCTATTTGCCCCGGGGCCCGCGGTTACCTAGCTACGCCACTGCAAATGTTGCAGTACTTATTATCTAAATACTTGTGATACATTTAAAAGGCCATACAACATCGGCGTGGCGACGGGCGAGATGTGCGCCAACCGCGTGATGTTCAAGCAGTTCCTGCAGAGCGGCGGCATGCAGTACTGCCAGATCGACTCCGCGCGCATCGGCGGCGTCAACGAGATACTCTCCGTTTATCTCATGGCTGAGAAACTTAAAGGTATTCACAGTCAATTTTACATATCGTTTTGCATAAAATTTACCCAGATTTGATGGGACCATGGACTTCCTTCACCTATAATTTTTTGATCAAGGTAACCTACCTGTCTAATATACTTACCTACTTCGATTTAAAAAAGCAGGATATTATTTTGGCTAAGTAAATTTATAGGCATACGAAGCGACAAAAGTCATGTAAAGAATTCAGCATGAAAGTTCTTTTTCATGAGGGTTCCATACCCAAGGGGTAAAACGGGACGTGTGCGGCTGTCCGTCTGTAACTTTAGAATTTTTGGGTTGCTCCCATACAACAAACGTGATCCTTTGTACGGAACACCCTCGCAAGTCTAACTCGCACTTGGCCGCTTTTTAGTTTTAATTTGACTTCAATCTATATTTCTATCAAGGTCAAACTAATCCAATTACTAAATACTGATCATCAAATATTCCTTCCAGTGAAGGTATGTCCGCACGCGGGCGGCGTGGGGCTGTGCGAGATGGTGCAGCACCTGCAGTACTGGGACTTCGCGAGCGTGTCCGCCACCATGCAGGACCGCCTCATCGAGTACGTGGACCAGCAGCACGAGCACTTCGTCGACCCCTGCCTCGTGGAGAATGCCAGATATCTGGCGCCTAAGGTAGGCTACGGTATTTTCATCTTCCTGCCCTTATCCCAAACGAGCTTCCGCCAGCGGTTTCACCTGCTTTTCCGTAGGAACTTCTGCGTTTACCCGGATAAGCCTAAACCTTCCTCGATAAATGGGCTATTTAACACTGAAAGATTTTTTCAAATCGGACCAGTAGTTCCTGAGATTAGCGCGTTCAAACAAACTCTTCAGGTTTATAAATAAAATAAATAATAAAATAATCTTTATTTCAGACAACTTTTACACCGTCCATATTTAAAAGGAAAAAAAGCATAACAATAACAATATTTAAATCACCCTCTCAATCAAACACCTCCAAAGCGGGNGTTTATAAATAAAATAAATAATAAAATAATCTTTATTTCAGACAACTTTTACACCGTCCATATTTAAAAGGAAAAAAAGCATAACAATAACAATATTTAAATCACCCTCTCAATCAAACACCTCCAAAGCGGGGATGAGAACCTGTTTGATATCGCCTTCAGGATTTCATTCCGGCTGCCCCGCACTCTGTAGATCAGGGAAGCCGTCTTTTTCCGTTTTATAATATTAGTAAAGATTATTTGGAGTCGGCGCAGTATGTTTTCTTCTTCCATTCTCTTCTATTTGCCGTTATCTCACAAGTAAAATTCTTTATTCATTCGGTATTTTATGACGTTATATTGCTAGATACTACTATTGGGTACTGGTGAGCAATTTAGACGCCTATTCTCTAAATCGATTTGGAAAATCTTTTAAGCCTAATTTTATTTCTGTGTCTCTTCTCATTTCTCTTTGATTATTCGGAAAATTATGATATCACTGTACCTATGTTAAAATATTAGTATTGTATGTAACGTGCTTCTTTGTGAAATGTTAAAAATATGAGTGCAATTTATTACTTATAATATCTGCATCCGAACTGCACTGTTATGCGGTGTTATCTTCAGTTACCAACCTACCTACCTGCCTAAAATTTACTTCAAAAGGAACTTAATCTACCTTGATGAATAGGCTCCACCTACAAAATACTTATGTGTGTTAGGAATGACTTTTAGTCCGAAAACCCGAAGTAGGTATTTATATCTAGTTTTTACCGGCTTAAACTAGTTGCAACTAGTTGAAACAGTATAAAGATGTAATGGCACAATAAGTCATTAGCCAACATCAAACAACGGTTGCATAACTGATCTTATCACGTGACCCATGAAATATATCACAAAAACAAACGAATAAAATAACAAACAAGATAACATTTCAAAATATTTACATTTTAAGGAACATTTAAGTACAATTTAAAGATAGCGAATCTACGTTCGTATCTATACAAACTTCTTACAGATAGGTATCAAAAACTAATTTTAGAAGGTGAAATCATTTATCGAATACTAGCGACCCGCCCCGGCTTCGCACGAGTGCAATGCTAATTAATGCATTTGTTATTGTACCAGGACAACTAACAATCTTACATAAGCATACTAATAATCGAGTGTCGATGATACTGCTAACTATGTACCGGGACAGCATAAAATGTTTGAAGTACATCCCTCGGGACGCGGGTGAAACCGCGAGGAGCAGCTAGTAAACTATACATATAAACCTTCCTCTGTAATCATTGTATCTATTAAAAAAAAAAAACGCATCAAAATCCGTTGCTTAGTTTTAAAGATTTAAGCATACAGACGCGGGAAGCGACTTTTTTTATACTATGTAGTGAAAGTGATATAAATTTGTTTTAGCTGCCTGGGTACAGCACGGAATTCTTGCCAGGCATTTTGGACAAATTCGCCTATCCCAACGGCAGTGAATGGCAGCAAATGATCAAAGATGGAGTCTTCCCGCCCCCTGATGAAGCCGAACTAGTCAACGTTTAACCGAAATAAAGACAAAATGTAAATATGTATTTCATTGTTATAAATATTATTGAAAATCTTTAATCGTTGTTTAATTTGTCAGCAATGGTTTCCTAATTGTTTGTACATATCGAAGACACTCGATTCTCTCAATCAATTTTGATTTATTTGTCTATTTAATAAGTAAATTATTTACCTAAAACTATTTTCTTAAATGAAACGAAAATACTTAATAATAAAATGTATTCGTTGAAATCAGATTAATTATGTCAAAAAATAAGTGAAAGTTCTTACATAATAATTTGTGAGCGCAAGGCATGTGCCTATATCTAAATTGTAAATAACGATGAGATTAGACTATGTTTCTTGAGCAGTTCTAATAAGCGTGAAGAAAGAGTACGTAGTTTTCATGATCTGAAACAGCAAACAGATATTTTAAACTAGTGCCTAAGGTCTTAACCAATCGTATGCCGGGACCGCAGATATACGCGAGACACAACAAATTTTATATTGTCTTATAATTACGAGTGGTTAAACTTTTAAATGGACATAGTGGTTCTTCACCACCGCTCTGCGGATAATTGAAGTGAGGGATATTTTTAGTTTGGAGATGCTGCTGCCCATCGCCTAGCAATGCATTTAATATTCACTTGGTGCTTTGCTTTTTCTAAATAAATAATTATAGATAGCTAAAGGTGTTAAATAACTTTAAAGACATTCTTACTGCAATAAAAGTGGCCAGTGATAGAGGAAACATTTTCATGCCAGTAATCGTTATCGGAGTAGCTGCTCGTTGTCTAAAGAGGATCAAACTCTTGTTAAATGATTTCGATCTTCCTATCCACTCAGTGTTATATGCCGCCGTTACTAGTTCTTCACTCTAAAACAGTTGTGAAATAATACATTTTTAATTAAAAGGGTTCCGTACCCAAAAGGGTAAGACGGGACCCTATTACTAAGACTTCGTTGTCTGTCTCCGGGCTGTATCTCATAATCCGTAAAAGCTGAAATTTTCACAAATGATGTATGTCTGTTGCCGCTATAACAACAAATACTAAAAATTATAAAAACATATATTAAGGGGGTCCCCATATATAATGGTACGGAACCCTTCGTGCGCGAGTCCAATTCGCACTTGGCCGGTTTTTATGTAATAAGTACTTTGACAAACAACTATGGATATGATATTTACGTACTTCATGAGTTAGCAGAGTACCAAGTAAACTGGGTACTAAAATTTGACCAGCCATACAACATAAATAGATCACCAGGAATATTCTGTACTCCATCGTTGCTGGCTGTGAACAAAGGCATAATTAATATAGGTATTTGCCTTTTTTAAATAATCAAATTTGGCGTCCAGGCTGCGTATTTCCTTTGCCGTTGTAGGCTACTTCACAAGTATTTAATTTATTTACATATATTTATACATCTTAAACCTAAAAC
>NWSH02000517.1:5597289-5622284 GCA_002382865.2 Heliothis virescens
ACTAGCTTCTGCCCGCGACTTCGTACGCGGAACATGTCGCTTATGCCAGCGATAACGGGTCGTCAAAATGAAAGATCTTAAACGTCTAATGTCGAATTCTAAGAGCCCGGGGAAACGATGGGTTGCGCGAAACGATTCGAGATGTTGCAGACTTATCATACCATACCATTGCATTGCATTGACTGCCTTTTTAGAATGTATGCACAACGCCATCTATCGGTAAAAATAAACACTTATCGGAGCTAGTTACGCGCGACAAAGCTACATAAAGCAGTCCGTGTGAAAAACAGCTTTAATTTTCATCGATTTAGCTTAAAAACTGACGGAGTTTCATAGACACTTACCCCCCCTTTTTCACCCCCGTTAGGGCAGAATTTCCAAAAATAGTTATTGCGTTATTCTTTATTTCTAACCAAATAGCCAAATATTAATTTTGATCGAATTAGCTTCAAAACTGACGGAGTTTCATACAAATTTACCCCCTCCTTTTTACCCCCTTAAAGAGCGAATTTCAAAAAAAAATATAGCCTATATGTTATTCTGATATATAAGCTATACGTCTGCCAAGTTTCATCTAAATCCGTCCAGTGGATCCTGAGATTAGCGTGTGCAAACAGACAAACAAACATTCAAACATACAAATATACAAACATACAAACAGCAAAAATTTTTTTTCGAATTCTTACTCTTCTTTCAATTTCTAATAACCCTACATATTTTGTTTTGTAAAAATATTAAATGTACAGACACGATTTTTTTAACTGTTTTATTATATGTATAGATTAGGGCTTTCAATACCGGTATTCCGGGATCCCGTAATACCGTGATCACGGATTTAATATGGTCCTTTTTCAGTACCGGTATTGACGGCCCAATACCGTGATATACCGGTATTACAAATATTAGATGTGAATTTATTTCTTTAAAATAATATTGTCCAAATGTAGACCCTCGCGTTCGCTACACTCGTTTAATCGAACAGTAAATTACTCATGACGGCTCTGCAGGTGCATTCAGTGATTACCACCACTTCGTGATGGATATTTATTTACGTGGCCTCTGATGTAAAAATTAGCTTAATCCGAAAACAAGATGTTAGTAAACATTGAAAACGCTCAAATGCCTGATTTACAAAGACAAACTTCTTGAGTCGGGACGGGCTCTTTGGTCTTTAATTCTTGCACCAATAAAATTTTGTAGGGCTGCAGCTTTAGGTCTTTAAGCAAAATGCGGTGTAACGACAACTATGAACATTTAAAGCACTTGTGCTCTTCCAAATTCAAAGGTTTTGGGTCATGATCAATAGACTGGTTAACATTCTCCACGTCTGCTACCATTGTCGATGCCTTTAATCGGATTTTGGTTTTTCCACCGTTGTGCCGGTCTCTTCAAACTTTTATTTTCTAATAAGAGGAATGCTTGACAGCTTGGCACATCATTTAAGTGGCCAAAATCTCGAATGCTTCACAAGCTTCCTCGCGCTACAGTCACTGAATTACCGGTTTTGTAAAACTCTCGTACGGATATCGTGCAGTCTGCTACTGAAAACGTTCCATAACAACTAAATTCCCAAGAGCCAGGCTATTAAACCAATTGACATAACCCCTGCGCCCCCCAGATACGCTACGTTAACGCAGTAAGCTTAATAAACTTTTTTTTGAGACACCCTGACACCCTATAAGATCATGCAGTCCATGGCCCTTTGCGGGGCCCCGGTGTGGGCACGTTCACTGCACTACCTGAACGAACCCGAAAGGGTGATAGCCATCCGGCTAGTCCGGGGGTACCGCACTATCTCCCGCAAAGCGGCTGGTCTTCTTGCCGGGCTGCCACCGTGGGATCTGCCTGGGAAGGCCATCGCCGTGTCCTCGTAGCGGCAATTGGCGGCGGCGACCTCTCGCGCCCAGCTCTGGTTCAAGCCATGGTGCGGGGTAAGAGGGAATGGGATGATGCCGTCTCCTCCTTCTGCGAAGCAGTTATGCTAGAGAAGGAGGTGGCGAAGCAGCTGCGAGTTCGCACCGGCCATCCCAGCCGTCGCGGTGGACCTGGTAGACACTACAGGCGCCGGGTGTCGAGAGACGACTCCCGGCCACCGTAGGCGTGGGTCTGTGGGCGGTGAGTTTCGGGTGGCTCATCGTCCTTCCGTCTCCTAGGAGACGACAGGCCCGTGTCGGTGGCATGCGTTGTTCCACGCGCTCCTCAGAGAGTGTCAGCAAACCCCTGCGGGGCCCACTAGAGCCAGAGCCTATCGGGGTTGCGGGTTGTTCGAAAGAGTTACCGCGACCCTGGCCCACAAAAAGCCCTCGAAGGAACACGGTGGATTTTAGCTAGTAAAAGTCTAACACTCCCTCACGCTGTCACAGCCCGAAGTGATTTCACTTCGATAAAAAAAGGTATTTTTAAGAAATAGGGACGGTAAAGACCGATTGGAAACATATTTTTTATGGTTTTATTAATGTCCTAATTGAACTTGCACTCAATACCGGTATTAATACCGTGATCACGGTATTGACGTCCAATACCGGTATTAGTACCGGTATTGAAAATATCCGGTATTTGAAAGCCCTAGTATAGATGTATAAGTGATGAAGCCAAGAAATATAATAGGAATGCGCGCGCGAAGCGAGCGCGAAATATTTTTTCAGCTTGACGTGTAAACATCGAAAAGAAAAGGGCGCGAGCGGAGCGAGTGCAATTTAATGAAAGCTGAAGTTGCCGTTTTGGTTAATTTAGTTTTAGTTAATTTGTGCAGGCATGAAGCGAGGACGAACAGGTAATATGCAATATGAATGCGCGAGCGAAGCGAGCGCGAAAATTTTTATCAGTTCGGAGTTGAAACATGATTGGCGAAACGAAAATAAATACGTAACAAATTTTGCATCGGTCGCCGACGTCGCCGGCCCCTAGCGCCTTCACTTGCACGAAGCGATTGACATAAAAAAACCGAGGAGGAAAAAAATTGACGGTTCTAACCGGTTCAGGAAAGAACAAGGGGCGGCTTGAATGCTATATTGAATTTCGAATTTCTTGAGACATGAAATCCACGCACAACACAAAGGGTGGCTTTCATAATTTAATAGAATTTCAAATTTCTTCAGACACGAAATCAACATGTGCAAAAGGTGGCTCGGGGATGTTCTAGTTTTACGTTTTAAAATATTTTATCAAACGTCCAAACCAAGCCACCAGGGGCGCCCTGCCGGCCGCCCCTCGTCGCCTGCCGCCCCGGGCTGTAGCCCTTCTAGCCTAAGGGTAAATACACCCCTGAGTATGGCCCAATAATAATAGTTAGGTAATTATGAAATGTTTTCAGTATCGGGAATCGTGCCGTCTCCGTTCGATTGCTATATGGTTAACAGAAGTTTGAAAACATTGGCTTTGCGCATGGAACGCCACAAGGAGTCAGGGCTGCTTATAGCTGGCTGGTTAGACATGCATCCTAAGATTGTAGAAGTATTGCACCCAGGTAATTTTCTGTTTTAGAACGTTTAGATACGAGGGCGATAGAATATTTTATATTACATCAACGTCGAAATGGATGAGCAACCTAAGAAAAGTGCCAGTGGGCTCAAGGATAGTCAAAATATTTGGTTGATATAGCGATACCGTTGATTGTCAGTTTCAGGACTAACTTCTTCATTATTACAGGACTTCCTACTCATCCGAACCATGTCCTTGCTAGAAGGCAAATGTGTGGTCATTCGGGAGTCTTCAGTTTTAGACATTGCGGTGGTCTAAAAGAGTCGAAGAAGTTTTTATGCGCTCTTAAAGTTTTTACTTTGACTGTTAGTTTGGGAGGATATGTAAGCTCGGCGGAAATACCGTGAGTGTTAGACATTTAAATCTCAGAATTTAGATAATAGAATTCCGGTTCTAATTTAGTAGATTAGTAGTATTGATAAACTTATCGTTTGGATAACATGTAATAATGTTACACACGAAAATTAATGAGAGTGGAATTCAGTTAAAAGAGAAATCTGTAGTGCTATGTATGAAACTGTAGTTATTTTTTTAATTTGATTGTATGTTTCTAGATCGCTTATGACACATTCATTTGTACCGGAAAAAGAAAGGCTTGCACTTGGTATTACGAACTCGCTCATAAGGGTTTCAATTGGTTTGGAAGATGTTTTAGATCTCATTGAAGACTTGGATAGGGCACTCAGAATAGCATTTCAATGATACTGTGAAAATGAAGGTGAATATGTTTTCACGTTACTTACTTTTAGTACCTACCATTTAGTAGTTTAGCATTGGGTTTTTCCGTCCTGTTTTCACAGTGTCTCTAATAACAGTCGACAACAGGTCAACCTACTCGAATCTGTCAAATTTTACCAGTCAAATATTCACAAATTTTACCTAACTAAATCTATTGCAGGAATTTGACAGATTGCGGTAACTTGGTGATGTGCTGTCGTCTGTAGAAGTAAGTTGCTCAATAACGGTCATTATTGCATAATATTGCGTAATTTAATAGTGTGGCTGAATTTTTTTGTATATAGAATTTTACCATGAGTAATTGTATTTATGTTTCAGATAAGTTGAACATATTTTACATCATCTCCAAACGACTAAAAGATGAAGTGAGCTTAAAAAATCTAGATTGAAACCACAAAAATAAAAAATAATCTTATTTATTGCTTAAATTAGGATAATTATGTAACATGATTAAAAGCGCTTACAAACTATGATTTATGTTTTCTTTTGGAAGGCAAAGGCACTGAGTTTGGATTGTTTCGGAGCGTTAGTAACTTGGGTATCTGTCCCGTTGGTTTCTTCATCTAATTTCCTTTTTGGGCCATTCTCGTTGTTAGCGGCCTTGCCTTGTACAGTCTTGAAAAGTTTGATACCATGTCGCGTTAGTTCTGAAGGACCGAGTTCCGGGTTTTGCTTTTCTAGAACACTCTTCTTTCTTGTAAACCAGTCTACGAACGTTTCACCTTCCAGAGGTGTTAAAGGCTGGAAAAAAGGGAGTACCTATGTAGTTTTTCCAAGACAGATAATGAAGATTGCTTCATTGTTGCAGCAATGTTACGAAATATCATTTCCTTAATCTGATGAATTTGCAAAAAATCTCGTTCCTTCATCAATGACTTGTAGCAATTATCGAGGATTAGGAATTACAAAGACGACGTTATCGCCAAAGATATTTTTAAAGAATTTTATCAGTTAACCTGTCACGTTATCTCGCTAACTAATATTATAAAGGCGAATGTTTGTGTGTGTGTGTGTGCATCCTGAAAGAATTTTGATGCAATTTGGCGCTAATATAGCTTATACAGCGGAATAAAATTAAGGCTACGTTTTCCCGGTGCGGGGAGCACTTCCCTCGGGTAGCGGGTGAAACCGCAAGCAGAAGCTAGTTTTTTATAATACTTACGTCATCGTTTTCAGAAGTATCAGCAGGTTTGTGTACTTCCACAAGTGTTCTTTCAGTCAGACTTAGTGGACTTTGAGCGCTTTTTGAGTTAGACGCCTGCTTTTTGAAGATGTTTCGTGCTCTGCCGGGCGAAGATTTTATAGGCTGCAAAAATAGATCAGTTGTAAATTGGATTCATTATTTATTATGTAGGTGCTGTTTAGTAGCAAAAAAATCGTAATTTTACCAAGCATTTCTCCAACACTCGCTTGGTCACACTAATACATAATTAAAATAACTGTGAAAGTTTATTCACGTAAATATACTTAGCTTCTAAGTATAGCCTACTTTTGTCCGGGTGTCGGAAGTACACACATCAAAAGTGTCTAGGGATCAAGCATTTTTATGCGGATTTCTTGAGATTGAGATGTGGCTTTGTAATAAATTTATGATTTTATAAATTCATATGGATCCTTTTTGGTGCATTTCATAATTTGAATCAGGAACTGTGAATCAAATTCGAGTAAAAGATGAAAATCAGCTGTCAATATTTTCCCTATAAAAACATACAACGCATTGAAGACATTATTAGTGCTACTGTTTCCCTACTACTGATTAAAACCAACGTTATTATGGAGCGGCGACGTCATTTAAGCAGGGAAGAAATGCTCAGAGCCGTGGGAATGATAGAAGCTGGTTCCCGGCAACGTACTGTGGCTTTAGCTCTGAATACAAGTCAGAGTGTTATCAGTCGACTTTGGACACGTTACCGAAGCACNTCAATCATTTAACCTGGATACCTTAGTCTTATAAGCTAGTCCATAGATTCTTATTTGTTCAAGCAGCCTCCCCTATTCACAAGGGCCATTAATCACTATAGATAATTAGATATGCTTACGAAATGCTAGCGACAACACGTCTTGATACTTGCTAAAGCCTAAATGAACTAATTCGCTCAAACATACCTATTTGGTCATAGCAAGCTAGTGTGCATATCGCTGGTGGGCAGCAGCAAGGAGTGGAGCGCGAGCATGCCGGACACCGAGGAGATCCTCTGCGTGGCGGCCGGCGCTGCAGTACTCGCCGTCGCCACCAACGCCAGGCTGCTCCGCCTGTTCACACCCATGGGCACGCAGAGACAGGTAGGCACCATATTAGATTAAAACGCTTAAATTAAAAAGATAAAAAGCAACTTGTATCAAAAATGTGATATGTATTTGTAAAAAAAATTGAGAGTGAAAATTACAACGAACTAGTTGTTTTCCCGGGGTTTCCGCCCGCGTTTGGGAAATTCTTCGCATACCCGGACGCATATAGCCTATATTACTGAGGAGATTTTTTAAATTTGATTCAGTTGTTTCGGAGCCTCTAGGTTACAAATAAACAAAATAATGTTTTCTGTTTATTATAAGTATAGATAGTTGTGTCAAAAATATCGTGTGCTATTATAAAAAACAAAACAATATGAGTGAAATTGAAAATTGATAAAAACAGTACTAGCAAGCATATTTATAATATTGGAATACCATATTCTTATTCATAGGCATCTTTAACTAAAAGAAAAAAATATTTTAGGTGATATCGCTGGCTGGTCCAGTAGTATCATTAGCAGCGTTCAACACAGCAGTATTAGCCGTATACCACAGCACAGACCCGGGGTATTCGGATCAACATCTAGCTATGGACATCATTGCTATGAATGGTAATATTTTACCACATAATACATACCACTAATTCAAGATGAACCACCATGAAATATGCTCTTCTTACATTTTCTCCAATTTGTTTATATTTTCCTTAAATCTCGTCACAGTAGGGTTTTTCATTCAAGTGTCGTTATGTATTGAAATTCCCAAGCATCATCAATCATTGGAAAACTTACTTCCTCTATTGACTTAATGAGTTTAATGTACTTCCTCAAAGTTTTTACATATGCTTTCCCCGAACACATGAACCAATTAAGATGAAACTTGGTGTGAATAGTTGGTACCCTTTAAACGGTACGGGTAGTAGTTCCCCTCAGGACTCGCTGGACCTTACGGGAATTATTTAAGACTACCTTTTGCCAGGCGTTTCACCCACCTAGCCTACAACCTTCCTCAATAAATGGGCTATCTAAATTTTTCATATAAGTGTCTAAGATTAGCATGTTCAAACAAACAAACGTGCAACTTCTTCAGCTTAATAGAATTAGTAGAGATTATTTAATATTTATTGCATGTTTTGTGCAGGTCGTCAAGTGCGAAGTAAAACAGTCCCTATGCCGTTAACGCCAAGTTCTAAACTGGCATGGCTCGGCACCACAGACATGGGATCTCCGTGTGCGTACGACAACTCGGGGATATTGCGGATGTATGACGTCGCGAGCGGAGTTTGGATGCCCATCTGTGATACTAACACGCATTCCAAAGGCGCTTCCGATTCCTGGTTTATTGTTTCCGTGAGTATTTTATACACACATTCATAATGTTGGTATTATGAAAAGTTGCTTTTAAAAAAAGTACCCCGAATGAAAATCTCCTCCTTTTTTAAAGTGTAATTTGCTATAGTATTGTAACTTTCGCTTTTGCAGGTAAGCGAAGCAACTCAAAAAGTTCGCGCGATTCTGTGTAGAGGCGCATCGTTCCCGGCCACTGCGCCTAAACCTATCGTAGCAGAACTTGGCATACAGGTATGTTTTCTTATCATAAGTCTTATTATTTGATAGATTTCATCTCATCATTTGCCTAGCCTTTTCCCAACAACGTTGGGGTCGGCTTGCATTCTATCAAGTGTTCGGAGCGACTGCATAACCGAGTTAACCGGCTTACCCGGTATCCCGTGATAGAATGGTTGTCAGATCTTCTGACTACTCGAATTGACTGCCAAAGATGTTCAAAGAACAGCTGGTTCCCACCAATTTACCTTGCCTCCCGAAACATGGAGGAACTCGTCATGACAAGATGGGCACCCATCTACAAACTGACCGCGCTAAGCGTGGCTTAACCTTATCATCGATCACTTCTGTACTCTAGATACCTCTTTGTGACATGGACACGGAAAAGAGTCAATACGAAGAGCAGTTAGTGCGATGGGCTCACACAACTGCCGATGTCGACGTCAAAACTGCGCGGGAGACTGCTCTCAAACTATTCGCGGTAAGTTCAAACTCAAATACAAAAGCATTTATTAAGAACTGCTTCCCTTTCCAGGATGGGTATAAAATATATTGTATCCTAAAATAGGTCTTCGGCCCTATGTCGGTCTCCTGCTTCTAAGTTACTCCCCATCTTCAATTTCTTTTATATTCAAATTATTTTTTTTCACCTTCAAATCACCTTCTTATCTTGTAAAAAGTGCAACCAACACGACTTTCTTTTACTTAATGTATGGCAACAAAAGAGCACATTTTAAAGTTAAGAAGCATATAAGCTATCTTTCACCATTTCATTTGTTGATCGTAATGGCGTCCAAGGCCTGTAACAGGCCACGGCAGCTGTTCCCATGTAAGGAGATCACCCAGCTGCGCAGGACATATTAATAGCGCACAAGTATTAGATTTGGTCGTAAACATTACTTAAATAATATAATAAATTATGTCACACGTGTTTGCGTAATACTCGTGCCATATCGCGAACAACAAGATATTATGTTTGTGTGATTTACATCACAAAGACAACTGTTGATTTCTTCAGAGCATGACGTCTTCAAGTCGAATAAATAATATGTATTTTTGTATTACATCTTTATACTTTATAATTCCGTTAAGTTAGCAAACTGAGATAAAATAGAGCATGGGTTTATTTTTTGTTTATTTTTTTGAGATATCATCAATGACCCCTCCCGCTGTAGGTGACAGCGTGAGGGAGTGTCAAACTTTTACTGACTAAAACCCACCGTGTTCCTTTTTGAGCCCTTTGTGTGCCAGGGCCGCGGTAACTCTTTCGAACAATCCCGCAGCCCCGGCAAAGCCATTACGCGTACCTTGTGCTCCGAAATTCGTAGCGAAACGCCATTGAGACCACCATGAACTAGATATTGTTTAAAATAATTTATATAATACTAGCTTCCACCAGCTGTTTCGCCCGCTTCCACAAAGGCCTACTTCCCGTACCCAGTTAAAAGCCACTATAAGCTTTATTACTGCCAAGTTTCATCAAAATCCGTTCAGCAGTTTATGCGTCTTTACGCAAGAGTCACAAACAAACATAAAAACATTCGCATTTATAATATTAGTAGGATAATATTCAAAAAACCTTGCAGCTTGCATGCCGCAGTGAAATAGAGCAACGAGCGTTGGAACTAATGGAATTACTGAAAGACGATCGGCTGCTCCCTCTAGCGGCCAAATACGCGTCACGGCTTGGCCGAGTCCACTTGGCCGACAAACTGACCAACTTGGCCGAAGCCTGGGACAACGAAACGGATAAACTGAACGTAGCGCAAAACACGCATTTCCAAGAACTGGAAGCCCAAGAGACTTATGACGTCACGAATACGGAGCAGGATTTGAACGCCAGTCTCATAATACCGCATAAAGTTAAAGAGAAGAAAGTTGAAAGTGATACCTCGCTTAGACCTATTGTAAGTACCTATTGCTATTGTTTTATATCTGATGTTCTTGTATTCTCACTCTCGTCTCGAGGGAACTACACACATCAAAAGTGTCTAGGGATCAACATATATCGATACCTCCCACGTAAGTTGTTGTAACCCACAATATACATGTTTTACGTTTTTTTAACCAAACCGCCTATTTTTGCCTACTTTATGTGCTAAGAGTAAAAAACGTATACTTAAATATATATATTTTTAGTTTTTTTACTCTTAGCACATAAAGTAGGCAAAAATAGGCGGTTTGGTTAAAAAAACGTAAAACATGTATATTGTGGGTTACAACAACTTACGTGGGAGGTATCGATATATGTTGATCCCTAGACACTTTTGATGTGTGTAGTTCCCTCGAGACGAGAGTGAGAATACAAGAACATCAGATATAAAACAATAGCAATAGGTACTTACAATAGGTCTAAGCGAGGTATCACTTTCAACTTTCTTCTCTTTAACTTTATGCGGTATTATGAGACTGGCGTTCAAATCCTGCTCCGTATTCGTGACGTCATAAGTCTCTTGGGTATCCAGTTCTTGGAAATGCGTGTTTTGCGCTACGTTCAGTTTATCCGTTTCGTTGTCCCAGGCTTCGGCCAAGTTGGTCAGTTTGTCGGCCAAGTGGACTCGGCCAAGCCGTGACGCGTATTTGGCCGCTAGAGGGAGCAGCCGATCGTCTTTCAGTAATTCCATTAGTTCCAACGCTCGTTGCTCTATTTCACTGCGGCATGCAAGCTGCAAGGTTTTTTGAATATTATCCTACTAATATTATAAATGCGAATGTTTTTATGTTTGTTTGTGACTCTTGCGTAAAGACGCATAAACTGCTGAACGGATTTTGATGAAACTTGGCAGTAATAAAGCTTATAGTGGCTTTTAACTGGGTACGGGAAGTAGGCCTTTGTGGAAGCGGGCGAAACAGCTGGTGGAAGCTAGTATTATATAAATTATTTTAAACAATATCTAGTTCATGGTGGTCTCAATGGCGTTTCGCTACGAATTTCGGAGCACAAGGTACGCGTAATGGCTTTGCCGGGGCTGCGGGATTGTTCGAAAGAGTTACCGCGGCCCTGGCACACAAAGGGCTCAAAAAGGAACACGGTGGGTTTTAGTCAGTAAAAGTTTGACACTCCCTCACGCTGTCACCTACAGCGGGAGGGGTCATTGATGATATCTCAAAAAAATAAACAAAAAATAAACCCATGCTCTATTTTATCTCAGTTTGCTAACTTAACGGAATTATAAAGTATAAAGATGTAATACAAAAATACATATTATTTATTCGACTTGAAGACGTCATGCTCTGAAGAAATCAACAGTTGTCTTTGTGATGTAAATCACACAAACATAATATCTTGTTGTTCGCGATATGGCACGAGTATTACGCAAACACGTGTGACATAATTTATTATATTATTTAAGTAATGTTTACGACCAAATCTAATACTTGTGCGCTATTAATATGTCCTGCGCAGCTGGGTGATCTCCTTACATGGGAACAGCTGCCGTGGCCTGTTACAGGCCTTGGACGCCATTACGATCAACAAATGAAATGGTGAAAGATAGCTTATATGCTTCTTAACTTTAAAATGTGCTCTTTTGTTGCCATACATTAAGTAAAAGAAAGTCGTGTTGGTTGCACTTTTTACAAGATAAGAAGGTGATTTGAAGGTGAAAAAAAATAATTTGAATATAAAAGAAATTGAAGATGGGGAGTAACTTAGAAGCAGGAGACCGACATAGGGCCGAAGACCTATTTTAGGATACAATATATTTTATACCCATCCTGGAAAGGGAAGCAGTTCTTAATAAATGCTTTTGTATTTGAGTTTGAACTTACCGCGAATAGTTTGAGAGCAGTCTCCCGCGCAGTTTTGACGTCGACATCGGCAGTTGTGTGAGCCCATCGCACTAACTGCTCTTCGTATTGACTCTTTTCCGTGTCCATGTCACAAAGAGGTATCTAGAGTACAGAAGTGATCGATGATAAGGTTAAGCCACGCTTAGCGCGGTCAGTTTGTAGATGGGTGCCCATCTTGTCATGACGAGTTCCTCCATGTTTCGGGAGGCAAGGTAAATTGGTGGGAACCAGCTGTTCTTTGAACATCTTTGGCAGTCAATTCGAGTAGTCAGAAGATCTGACAACCATTCTATCACGGGATACCGGGTAAGCCGGTTAACTCGGTTATGCAGTCGCTCCGAACACTTGATAGAATGCAAGCCGACCCCAACGTTGTTGGGAAAAGGCTAGGCAAATGATGAGATGAAATCTATCAAATAATAAGACTTATGATAAGAAAACATACCTGTATGCCAAGTTCTGCTACGATAGGTTTAGGCGCAGTGGCCGGGAACGATGCGCCTCTACACAGAATCGCGCGAACTTTTTGAGTTGCTTCGCTTACCTGCAAAAGCGAAAGTTACAATACTATAGCAAATTACACTTTAAAAAAGGAGGAGATTTTCATTCGGGGTACTTTTTTTAAAAGCAACTTTTCATAATACCAACATTATGAATGTGTGTATAAAATACTCACGGAAACAATAAACCAGGAATCGGAAGCGCCTTTGGAATGCGTGTTAGTATCACAGATGGGCATCCAAACTCCGCTCGCGACGTCATACATCCGCAATATCCCCGAGTTGTCGTACGCACACGGAGATCCCATGTCTGTGGTGCCGAGCCATGCCAGTTTAGAACTTGGCGTTAACGGCATAGGGACTGTTTTACTTCGCACTTGACGACCTGCACAAAACATGCAATAAATATTAAATAATCTCTACTAATTCTATTAAGCTGAAGAAGTTGCACGTTTGTTTGTTTGAACATGCTAATCTTAGACACTTATATGAAAAATTTAGATAGCCCATTTATTGAGGAAGGTTGTAGGCTAGGTGGGTGAAACGCCTGGCAAAAGGTAGTCTTAAATAATTCCCGTAAGGTCCAGCGAGTCCTGAGGGGAACTACTACCCGTACCGTTTAAAGGGTACCAACTATTCACACCAAGTTTCATCTTAATTGGTTCATGTGTTCGGGGAAAGCATATGTAAAAACTTTGAGGAAGTACATTAAACTCATTAAGTCAATAGAGGAAGTAAGTTTTCCAATGATTGATGATGCTTGGGAATTTCAATACATAACGACACTTGAATGAAAAACCCTACTGTGACGAGATTTAAGGAAAATATAAACAAATTGGAGAAAATGTAAGAAGAGCATATTTCATGGTGGTTCATCTTGAATTAGTGGTATGTATTATGTGGTAAAATATTACCATTCATAGCAATGATGTCCATAGCTAGATGTTGATCCGAATACCCCGGGTCTGTGCTGTGGTATACGGCTAATACTGCTGTGTTGAACGCTGCTAATGATACTACTGGACCAGCCAGCGATATCACCTAAAATATTTTTTTCTTTTAGTTAAAGATGCCTATGAATAAGAATATGGTATTCCAATATTATAAATATGCTTGCTAGTACTGTTTTTATCAATTTTCAATTTCACTCATATTGTTTTGTTTTTTATAATAGCACACGATATTTTTGACACAACTATCTATACTTATAATAAACAGAAAACATTATTTTGTTTATTTGTAACCTAGAGGCTCCGAAACAACTGAATCAAATTTAAAAAATCTCCTCAGTAATATAGGCTATATGCGTCCGGGTATGCGAAGAATTTCCCAAACGCGGGCGGAAACCCCGGGAAAACAACTAGTTCGTTGTAATTTTCACTCTCAATTTTTTTTACAAATACATATCACATTTTTGATACAAGTTGCTTTTTATCTTTTTAATTTAAGCGTTTTAATCTAATATGGTGCCTACCTGTCTCTGCGTGCCCATGGGTGTGAACAGGCGGAGCAGCCTGGCGTTGGTGGCGACGGCGAGTACTGCAGCGCCGGCCGCCACGCAGAGGATCTCCTCGGTGTCCGGCATGCTCGCGCTCCACTCCTTGCTGCTGCCCACCAGCGATATGCACACTAGCTTGCTATGACCAAATAGGTATGTTTGAGCGAATTAGTTCATTTAGGCTTTAGCAAGTATCAAGACGTGTTGTCGCTAGCATTTCGTAAGCATATCTAATTATCTATAGTGATTAATGGCCCTTGTGAATAGGGGAGGCTGCTTGAACAAATAAGAATCTATGGACTAGCTTATAAGACTAAGGTATCCAGGTTAAATGATTGACAAAAGCCAACGCGCCAATTTTATACAGGAAATAAACAAACGAATTTATTCACTTAAGGTAAGGCACGTATTTAACGGGGCGACTAATATAAAGGAAAATGGGTATCAAAAATAATGACTGCGGGTACCATTTATAATAGGTTGGCGACTGATAAGGGGTATCATAAAAAGTAAAAGATGGCATACTAAAAAGTCAGTTTAAGGCTTCGTTTTAATATAAACTGGCAGTGATTTATTTTTTTTGGCAACTGAATTATTATCTAAGCGGAAACTTGGTGGTGAATAAAAAATAGAAAATGGGCATTCATAAATAATACAAACGGGATCTAATTAAAATTAACTGGGTTATATTATACATGTATTGAGCGACTTTTTGAAAGCTTTAAATAAAGTCTAAAATGGCACCAAAAATATTTTGTGTTAGTTATTGTGTGTAAGTTAATTGTGAACTTGTAATTTTTTCAAGCAAGCAAGCAACGTGCAAGCAGCCATGCATCATGCAGCAGGCATGATTTCTGTCACGGCTCCGGTGCTGCGTGGCTCCGGCGGTCCCACGCGAGTTTATCGTCGCAGATAGGTTTAACGCTCACCACCGCAGCTTCGGCTTGCTGGCCGGCGGCGCCGGCCAGCCTCAGCCGCGNACCGCCGTTTATCGTCGCAGATAGGTTTAACGCTCACCACCGCAGCTTCGGCTTGCTGGCCGGCCGTGCCGGCCAGCCTCAGCCGCGGTGGCGAGTGTTACAACCACCTGCTCCTCAACTCGCGGCCCGCCTCGCCCCTCCGCGCCTACGCGATTTTGAATTACACTCTAGGGGTAGGGCAGACAAGACTGCGTGGAGTCAGATTTACAGCGATTCGTTTCTAACGCACTACACTCGTATTCATGACACCTTTCGCCGTTTTCATTAAATTATGATATAAAGATACTAATAATGAACCCTTATTCCTTTTTTATTGTACTCGTTTTAACATTTATAGCTGCCCGAAAATGGAAGCCCAAAAGTGCCTTTTTAGACGCCACGTAATAGTTAGTTCATATATTATAAATGCCACCCTACTAACAATATTAGTCGCCAAGTCATTATTTATAGCACCCCGTCTAATATTTCAGTTACCTTGTATAGTTTATTTGCTACCCAAATGCAGCTGCCAGTTTTTTGTTTTTATGATACCCTTAGTTTTGAATCCAATTTAATATAATAGTCGCCAAAACATTTAATCGCTGCCAAGTTATTTTATTAGCTGCCAGCATTTAGTCGCCTTTTAAGTTATTAGTCGCCCGAAAAATAATAAGCCTTAAGGTAATATCACAGTAGGTATACAAACCAGGCAAATATTTGAATTATCAATTGAACACTATAAAGTTTAGTTAAGACACACAGAAAAAAAAAAAAAAGAAAAAACCGGCCAAGTGCGAGTTGGACTCGCGCGCGAAGGGTTCCGTACCAAGCTGTAGTTCCACGCTTGAGTAACAGATGGCGTTGCATTCAAATTGCACTGTCTTTATAATTCATTGTATGGGAACCCCCCTTAATATATAACTTTTTTTAAATTTTTAGTATTTGTTGTTATAGCGGCAACGAAAATACATCATTTGTGAAAATTTCAGCTTTCTAGCTATCACGGTTAATGAGATACAGCGTGGAGACAGACAGACAGACAGACAGACAGACAGACAGACAGACAGACAGACAACGAAGTCTTAGTAATAGGGTTCCGTTTTTACCCTTTGGGTACGGAACCCTAACAACGTGCTGTTTGGGTTTTTCCTAGACGGTCAACAAGTTATTATACAGAAAAGCCATAAGTTCATCAAAGTCTCACCTCGGTGTCTCACACGCCAAAGCTACCACTGTTGAAGATAGGCTCGCCATGGTGTGGTTGAGATAGTTGTTCAAGTGAATGCCGTGGTGCAGGTTCGTGTCGTGGAACTCCACGTCTATGGTGGACTCGCCATTCTCCGCCGTGTGGCAGCGGACGATGCCGATGTCGTTCCAACACATGTAACTACGAAAACAAAAATACCTCAAAGCATGCATACCATTTAATAAAGGCTGAAGCTATATAAACGATGAGCGATTAAAACAAATAAATGTTCACGTATATGGTTGCACCGTACTACGAACACGGACAAAAATACGGACGTAACATCATCCTCCGTGACTTCGAATACCCATTATTATAATACTTACTATTTCTTTTAAATAGATAAGAACAACGTTTCTGTAATCGAGGCTACATCAGCATATAAGCCAAATTGAACCGAATATTTTGTGTGTGGCTATATTGCCTTAGTGAAACGATCTTGCTGATTCGTTGTGTATTACCTACTGTTCAAGTCAGAATTTCGCTTCTGATGTAGCCATAACACGATTATCTCGCTTCGTTCTTCCAGTCACATCGTTAATTGCTGGTACTGAAGTCTCAGTCAGATAGTTAGGCGGTGCTAAAAGTTAGTGATTAATAAATAGGTGAAAATTATAGCCCCATTTCATGAGAGGCAAAGTTATCGAGAACAAATTCCTTCTCGTGTCTTCTGGCAAAAGTTGCATAGTTAATAACATATACTTTAACTGACCCTGAGACAGTAATCAGGATTCGCTTTGTTGCGTCTACTATGATAAACAGGTATGTACCTTACAAAGGTAAATATATATATCATAATAATTACATTGGAAGGTTCAGGGGCCATAATGTCAGTGACAAACTAAATAGATTTCTGTTATATCTGCAGTAAATTAAATAACTTATCATGTTTACAGTCAAATTGTAAACACAAGGAATTACATCAGACTTCAACTGGTGCATATTTTATCTAATAGCAAAGACCTGCTGAGTAACAGCTATCTTTGGATCAAAACAAATTACATACTTATGACAAAGTTATACACAAACAAAAGTTTATCATTCACATATTTACACCTTTCACAAACTGATGAAGAGTTTTTCATAAAGAAATCGACCAAAATGTATTGCCCTAGAATGTCGACTTTTATTTTGTTGAGGTACAGTTTACCTTTTGAACTCACGAGTTTTGGTTCGAACTTAAATCCAAAATCGAAGATGAATAATTGAGAACTAAATAATCAAATCATCTAAATTCTAAATAAATATTATAAAGAGGAAAGTTTATAGCGCTGAAACAACTGAACCACTGAAAAATTCTTACACCTTTCGGAAGCTACACCACCAGGACTGACAGGGGTGACATAGGCTAGGTTCTATCCATCTATGAGAAGTAGTTTCTCCCAGGACGCGGGAAAACCACTAAAAACAGCTTAGTTCTAAATAAAACTTTACTAACCGATGTTCCAAATGCGTGGGAGTCGAAGATGGCTGGAAGGGTGGTTGCGCCGGCACAGTAGAGGGCGCCGGTGTCTGATGCCTGGACACCGGCCTGGAGTCTCCGTGATCCTCAACCACCCCCATCGTCTCATTCTTGATCTTCTGAAGCGATATCGCGTTGTCATCGTCACTCTCGTAATTTTCTATCAAGTCATCCACTATGTCGTCATTGTCTGTAGGAAATAATTGTTCAGTTAGTATCCTGTTGACATGACGTAAGTATATGAAATAGTGTGGTGTGGAAAGTTCATGAAAATAATGACTCAGCAAGTTTTGAGAGTACATGTTTACCCTAGCCAACTTTTCCAGTAGTGTGTGCAAAGTTGTTAAGGATAGTTAAAAAAAACGTATTTACGACTGACGTCAATGACGCAGTTGATCAACGACTGGATAATCTATTGTGCAATTCTTAACAAGTTCCCAATGTCATAAACACTACTACTGTGTTTGTTTGTATCCTAATCCTCCTATGGCTTCGAAACGCCTGAACCGTTTTGAAAAATTCTTTCACTGTTGGGAAGCTACACTATGCCCGAGTAATAAGGCAAATATTGTCCAAGAAATAGTTTCCACAGGACGTGGGTGAAACTGTGAGAAACAGCTGGTTCACTTACCATCAGCCCTCTCAACCATTTCCACATCGTCGGCATTATTATCAGCAGCTGTACTATCCTTGCCGTAACAGTTGACCAACATTCCCAGTTGACCAGCCACGTCACAGTAGGCCAGTACTCCGTTGCCTGAAATGTGGACATCATGATGACTTTAAATATGAATAAGACAAATCTGTTTACATTTGCGAATTTATTAAAGGCTCTTCAACATATGGAGGGAGTCAGAGCATTTATTTTAGGACTTTAGCTACTCAACATTCCTTGGCATTCTATGATATCTACTTTTGTGATAAATATACCATCACAAAAATATGACTCCTAGGAATCCTTATTCCTAGAGAAAGCCTCCTTAGGCTTTTCTTAAAATGAGATTGTAAGATAGAACCTCTCTTTTGAGTAAGCAAACTTTTTATAAAAACCTCTTTTTTTGCTCAATAGCATTATCATCTGCCAAAAATGTGACAAAGTCATTTTGATGGTGAACATCTCAGTGAACATGATTGTGTATGAAACACTCTTCTTAAGGCTATAAGACTTAAAAATTTATTAATTTGGAAAGAATTTGCCAATAATTGTGCAAGTGGCCTTCTAGAAACAATGGCAAACTGCACAAGATGTGTAAGTACTAAGATAATTGTTATCTATAGATATAGAAACATGTTACAAATAATAGTAGGACTTACCCTTTGGGTTCCACGCCAAGGCGGTAACATTATGAGAGGTGGGATGTTCAACAATGCCAATACAGGCACCACTGCCAATTTCCCACACTGCAATCTGTCCAGCAACTGTGTTCCCGGCCAAGTACTCACCGCAAGGAGAAAATATACATTGCGATATTGCACATTTTATCTACAAACAAAATTAATGAAGCATGTTTTAAAAGAAAAAACCCTCTCTCTCTATACATTTTAAATGAGAAATAGTTGTCTTTTATGCCAGAGTAGGAATGAAAAGTTTAATTTTGTTATATAATAAATTAGGATTACTTAAAAATTGCAGAACTTGGCTAATACTCTAGTTGCAAAATATTGACAGCAAATATAACTATTGATCTTTTTTTACAGAAACCAACCAGAGGCATCGCACTATTCTGCAGACATAGAAAAAATGCTTGCAAAAGAATAAAAACACTACACAAAGTAGGTTCACTGGCTGGTATTGACTTAGTAGATACATTTTGTTTTCTAAAAGTTATAGTTATGTATCTTCTTCGCTGTCAGCGGGAATCATGCCCAAAAAGCTGGCCGCATTGCCACGCTGAATGGCAATGCTAATTCTTTGACAGAAGTATAGGCCAGCCCTTTGGTCACGAGTAGACTCCACTAAACTTTTACATGAGTTTTTTGATACGTAATATTAATTTTATTTAAGTTGGTTTGTATATTACAATTTTAATTTAGTAATTTAAGTTTGTAAATATATTTAATATTATGTGAGAAAAATATATGTATCCTCTTTATAAACCCACTAAATTATGTGTAAATGTCATCCTCTGCCCCCAACTCTCACAGTCCAATAGAATAATTTCTCGGTTGTTGGGGTATGCCAAATACTTCCCTTCAGTAGGCTCAAAATCCATTCGGCCTGAAAAACAAAACAATTTCTTAGTTACCAATAATATTATAAATGAAATTTTAAAAAATCTGATGTGCTTTTAGCACTTCTAGTGTCATAACATGTTATTTCCTCCTATTGTCACAAAATTCCCAAGTGTTACTAAACCAAAATGCATCAGCAAAAATTCATTGATGATTAATTGACTTTTCCTTCCAGGATGTTGTTGCTTTTATTCATGATGACACATGAAAAAATATGATACCCTCATAATAGAAGGAAATAAATAAATGTTGAAAAATAAAACATACATAGGACTTTTGCAGCATAAAATGTGTTAATCTTTGGCACACATGAAACTTGCTTCACAATTTTTTGTGTGTCTATGTCCCATATTCTTAGGTTTCCGTCCCCACAGGCTGTGCTTGCATATTTCATATGTGGACATATAGCTATACTCAAAACTGGTCCGGTATGTTCCTTCATGACAAATAATGGTGCTCCACCTTCTAGGTTGCACAACTTAGCTTCCATATTCTCCGATGAACAGCCCAAAGCCTACAAAGGTATATAATATGAAATTTCATGTTGGAATCACAGCAATTGATAAAGACAAAACAGAATACTACCTCGATTTTAGTTGAGGATTTGATTTGTGTGACTGGAGCTGTAAATCTGGTAACAATACCATCTTTGTCGAATGCAGGAAATGTATATGCTTGAACGACATGATTATCAGTTGCTACATAAAGTCTTTTCTCTTTATAGCACACAGCTAGCGCACTTTCCCCTACACAATGTGAGTTTGGATCGTCATCTTCTATATCAACCCATATTCTCACATCACCGTCGTTTCCGCATGTTATTATGTGCCTGGAAATTTCGTATTTTCATGAAAGTAAACGTTGAACTTACACCAACTGTAACCACAATATATTTCATTAAACAATCAACTTACTGCCCATTTTCAGTATAACAGACATCGGTATGGCCTTCGGCATGGGCATATCTTAATGGTTTGCTATCAATTTTCATAGTAAACTTTTATTAAAAAACAAAACTAACTAGAGTTTGGAAATGGAAATAGAACTAACAAACAACCTGAAATTGAAGTTTACAAATTCATTTGACAGGTTATTTTGCAAATTGGCGCGAAAGCATTCTGCAACAATTAGAAAAAAGTTAATTCCGCAAAATATTCAAACGTTTTATTGTGTGTTTTCTTGATTTTAAACCAATATACACAGAAAAACTACATAATTATCTTAACTGTCGTAGTTGAAATATTAGTTTAGAAAAAACTTTGACACAGTTATTTTCTTAAAAAGCTTCCTTTATAATTGTAACGTTATCAAAATAACGTTAAATAACTGGTTTTAAAAGTAGTTATTTTAGCACGAATACGTTTAAAGGGCGCACACACTATGACGTGACATTATGTAGAAAAGAGTAAAAAGTTTTTTTCTATCAAGACAAGTGTAGACTCCACAAGCCGTCTCGACCAATGAATGTGATTCATTCATGATTATGCCGGGTGGTATATAAGTTTAATAAAAAGGCATTTTGACATCTGAAACTGTTCATTTGGCATCGTAAGTCAAATCCCGGCTGTAGTGTGTTGAATAGGTTAGCTAAGAAACATTTTGGCACTAATTTAAATCGGGATTAAATTAAGGTAAGAATTTTTTTTTATTAAAAAACATTTTAATAGGAAATATTTTATTTTACATGTTTTTGGGAGTAGTTTCGTCTACAGGATGATGAAACATTAGCACATTTTTACCATTCCCATTAACCTTGAATTTTAGCGTGCAATTTTTAGGAGAATTATTTATAGATATTTGTTCTTTTGGTAGTTTATGATGTCTGATGTTTTAACAAGCAAACATTAACCGATAAGATATTCATAATTTACTCAGGGTTCATTATTATTTAAAATGCAATTTAAATTACATACAACATTTAATTAATTATTCTATCGGTATTTTAATGCGAAAATTCAATAATTTCTCTTTCTTCATGCCCCGTGTATACCTTATCATTTATCATGTATGTAATTATTTTTCTAATTTAACACTAATTCGTTACGTTTTCTAATAACAGATGACTGATCAAGGATTTTTGAAGCAACAACCAGGCTTCGCTACTGTTGCCATACATGCTGGTCAAGAGCCTGAAAAATGGAATAGTGCAGCGGTTGTGCCACCTATCACTTTGTCTACCACTTTTAAACAACCGGCTCCAGCTGAGCATACGGTAAGAAATTGATTTTAACGTTCTCATTTAATTATAGTTACTATTGTGTACATACAATAACACATTAATATCTTAGGGCTTCGAATACGGAAGATCAGGAAACCCAACAAGAAATACTTTGGAAGAATGTCTTGCAGCGTTAGAGGGTGGAAAACATGGTTTCACTTTTGCTTCTGGGTTAGGAGCGATCACAACCGTAGCTATGCTTCTTAATAAAGGTGACCACATAATTTCAATTGATGATCTTTACGGCGGCACCAATCGCCTTTTAAGGTAAGAAAACTTTAGAATATCTAATATAAACATTTTTTGCGAATATGTGTGAACTCGCTAAAGCATTCGATTAATTACGTTTCAGGCAAGTCATAAGTAGAGTGGGAATAGAAGTAACATTTACAGATATCACAGTTCCTGGAAATTTAGAAAAAGCCATTCAATCAAACACTAAGGTAAGATTTTTTTGAGACTGAATAAGTTTACTTTTAAAAGCTCAAGTATGTCAAAAAGTTATTAATTCTTTTGTGACAGACATCTGTAGATCAACATACAGTTATCTTCGTCGTCACTGCATTATGAGGGTTATTTGAATAAATACTTTTCTAAATATGTGACCCATAAAACTAAATTGTGGCCAGAAAATTATTTATAGTTAAAAATGACTTAAGTGTACCTATTGCAATAACATTATTCTTGCTAATCACGTAATTGCTTTATCATTTTACGATATATTCGTACAAGTGACGAAAATTAATAATATTATTACATTCATAATTCTATAATATTTATGTAACACGATCAATAACATCTTTATCAGAAGTGGCTTATTTCATAATAAATAAGCATTTATTTTCGTTATGGCGACGATAAAAATTTATTGCACCGCTAAAACTTCTTATTGACTTAGCTACCTAGGTGTGAGAGACAATGATTGTAAATAACTTTTTATACCTTATTTGTATTTTAGATGCTATGGTTAGAGACTCCAACAAACCCCAATTTAAAAGTGGTTGATATTGCTGCGGCTGCCAAAGTAGTCAAAGAGCACGGTGATATTATTGTGGTTGTGGATAATACATTCCTCACATGTTACCTGCAAAAGCCGTTGGACTTCGGCGCGGATATAGTTTTGTACTCTTTAACAAAATATATGAATGGTCATTCAGACGTAGTGATGGGATCAGCAGTAACTAACGACGACGCACTCGCGGAAAAACTTAGATTTTTACAAAATGGTAAGTTGGTGTTTGTTTTTTAAATTTCTTTCCCCTTTGACATTGGACTCTCAAGCATTAATTATGACCTACATGCAATACTCTACGCATTACTATTTATTTAATATGTATGTATGTACCAAGTTACTTCGTTTGTTTTGCTTGGTAAATAATTAGCACAACTAAATGATGCATTTATTTCGTGCGCACGGATTTTCCGCTGTATGTGAATTGTATTAAAATTTTGCTCACGAATAATCTGTAATCATGATATGGGAAAATAATAGATAACAAAGTGTACGTAGAAAATCTGCTTTATCATTATTAATTAGTCTAGTATAGAATGACTTGCGGTTTGCACACCCGCGCTGGTATAGCCTAACATGACTCATTTTACTAGTGACGAAATAGAAGCTACTTCAGTCATTTCTACTAAAAACTTTGTTTTACCCTACTAATATCAAGTTTGTGAGGTTATAATAATTAATGTATTGTGTACGTATAATGTATGTTTGTTACTTTTTCACACAAAAACGACTGAACGGATTTCGGTGGAACTTGGCAGAAATGCTATATTTCTGCTGTTATATATCAGTTAACATAAGCTATGCTCATTATTGCTCATCCAGCATTGTGCTTAGTACAATGTAGTATTCGGTGAATGATCGAATATGCTATTTGATGCACTGTTATATTAATAAGTAAAGTAAATATTCAAGACCGCAATGTCTATTCTATCTATCGATTTTAAATAATGGCTTAGCTATAATAGTTTAAGTGCTTTTCTGTAAGAAAAAAATATTGGCAATTCATTTCTTAGAGTTAGAGATAGCTACAATTACCCCATTCTATAAGAAATATTATCATTGGTTACATTAATGAACAATGGTTCAACTCATTCGGTGCAAAGTCCAAAGCAATATTTTTTATTTATGTCGTTAAAGTATAGATGTATTATTGTATTATCATTATATAATTATCTTATGTTTTCAGCCATGGGTGTAGTGCCATCTCCATTTGATTGTTACCTAGTCAACAGGAGCCTCAAAACTTTGGCTTTGCGTATGGAACGCCATAAAGAATCGGCTTTAATAATTGCTCGGTGGTTAGAAGAACATCCTAAAGTAACTGAAGTTATGCATCCAGGTAATAATTATTTAACTATGTTTGTTTAGATTGCTCTAATTACGATTCCATAAATATGTTCTTAATAATATTGTTATTATTTTAGGACTGCCTTCCCACAAACATTATGAGATAGCCAAAAAACAAATGACTGGGCATTCGGGTGTCTTCAGTTTCAAGCATTGCGGTGATCTAGAAGAGTCGAGAAAATTTTTGAGCTCTTTAAAAATATTTACATTGGCTGAAAGTTTGGGAGGATATGAAAGTTTGGCTGAATTACCGTAAGGATCGTTTATATTTATTTTGCATTTTTTTATAACTCGGGTAGTTTCATTTATTTTATTGTTTTTTTTTTGTAGATCGGTAATGACACATGCATCAGTTCCCGAGAAACAGCGAGAAGAGCTCGGTATCACTCACTCACTCATACGGCTCTCAGTCGGATTAGAAGACGTACAAGATCTCATTCAAGATTTAGAAAGAGCGTTTAGCGAAGCATTTTAATGACACTAGTATTTATCTATTTAATTATCATTAAATACCTATTTAATATAATTTTTGGTTAAGACTATTCCTTAAAAGTTAATTTAATAATTATATATTCGTGAATCAGAAAGGTATCAGATCTGTTTTAATAATTTTCAAATTTACTCGAAATAGTATGGTAATAAGCGTGATAATTAAGGGAACTAATTTTTTGAGCTGTTATTTAAATATTCGAGATGTTATTATGATCAGTTGAA
>NWSH02000517.1:5627916-5639011 GCA_002382865.2 Heliothis virescens
ATTATAAAGTACATATAAAATTTATGAAAATTAAAAGAATAATGTATATAGTCAGCAAGACGACCTGGTACCACAAGCAGCACCCGTTCACGAGCATAACGCGAGGATCAGCCATCGCCCCCCTCGCACATTTTTGAGGGAGGGAGGCAACCCGACCATCGACGCTACCGCAAGCAATACCGTCTAAGGGAGCATGACGTACTCACTGCTACATAACAGCTACAAATACAATTGATTAGTACCACGATTTCTAGTAGACCGCATGGACCTGCTCATTGCAATAAAATTATAGGATGTACCTATAATCTGAGATGTTTTATCAATAAAAGTTCGACATTCATTAATTGATAATCACAATGATAAATTTATAACTATATAAGGCTGTCCTGCGTTGAACATGGCGACCAACTATTCTTATCATTCAAATAATCATTAATTGTATAGTATGCCTTCTGCGCAAGAATAGTTTTAACTTGCACTTTAAATTTATTAAAGGGTAATTCTAGTAATGCTAAAGGAATTTTATTATAAAAACGGATACCTAGCCCCAAAAATGAACCATGCACTTTATGAAGCCTATGAAAGGGTACACACAGTTTATGTTTATTTCTGGTATTCATGTTATGAACATCACTTTTTTTGGTATATAAGTGAATGTTTTGTCTGATATACAATATATTGGCAAGGATGTATTGTGATGCCACTGTAAGAATACCGATTTCATCGATATCGATATACAAATAGGAACTGTAACATGTCAGGAAGAACATGATTCAAAGGAGGCCTGAAGCAGCTAGTATGGCTTTCTGGGTATCGGCATGTGAGGCTAATTAAAAATGATTGTATCTCCCTCAATTTTCAGAATCTTACTCCGGCAATTAACTCCAGGAATGCATGACAACAGAAGTGCATCATAACCTGATTATTTATTTTCAGGAAATGGCTATTTGACCTCAAAATCTTTATAGGCTTAACCATGAAAACCATAAATTGACCACCAACCAATAGCTTAAATACTTCTGGGGTCCACACAGGGATACTCTCTATGGCTTACATCGCAACCAGTCTGTTGACCAATATTATGCTGCTTAGCTCTACCCACAGAACAGAACCTCCTTTATAATGTTCTGTGGTTCTACCTTCCATGCTTTTGAAAAAAATAAGGTTTAAACCAGTACAATTATGAATTTTGTCCATTGGTGTGCTTTTAAAAACTTAGAATGTGCCCAGTTAATACAGAAAGTTTATACACATTTATAAAAATATTTAATTCATGGGATGGGCATCCCAATAATATAATTGATATTTACCTGAAATCTGACTTTATCAGAGACCTCTGAAACTGAGCTTTGCTGTAAGTTAAAAATACATAGGATCACACAAATACAAAGAAAAGCTTGAATCTAGAGTGATTGGACTGGGGTAGATCTTCAATTATTTATTTAATTACTACCCAAAAAAGGTTTGAAAACAAAACAAATGCTGATTATTATGTATGTCAAGTACCTACCTACATAAATAGCTATTGGCATTTGTTTCCAAACTTTTTGCACATTTGATTCTGTTTTATAAACATCTCTCATACTCAATTGTAAAAAAACTAATCAACGTTGCTTCAGCGGTTGTTTGCCCTGGGTCGAAGTCGTAGGTCGGGTTACTTAAAACAAAGCGGACGGGAGTTCGCGAGTACTCGTGATAGCGGGCCCTGACATCGCTTAATAAAACTTCATTTTATCATTCTATCACCATGGGGGCGAATGACCTAACGATAATGTCTACCTACCTACATAATAACAAAAAGACTGTTTTGTTTCGTGTCGGCTAAATAAACGAGCAGTCATAATTGAAACGTCGGCCTGTTGAGGTGAATTGTGACTTGTGGACAAACAGGACAAAAGCTTTTCTACAATTGTGCTGCGGCGATCTGGATACGTAGGTGCTTGTCCAAACTTTTTATGTACTGCAATATGCAGGTACTTAGTAAGAGGTAGGAAGGTTACAAGTTTTATGTCTGTTTTAGAGTTGTTATGGATATAATGTAAATCCACTTGAGTGTGAATAACACTCATTACTTGGATTGTTATCGGCATTTAAGTGCGCGAACAGTGTGCATTTTGCACAAAATTAACGTTTCTTGCACGTAGTTCCCTGGCCTCTTTCCTCTATCTACCTCTACATCTTTCTCCCTAAAGGCCTACCACGAACCTCACGGGGCACCCGATCATTTGCTTGCAACGTCTTATATGATTTTAGCCGTAAGCTTATTATAACTGTGACTATCATCGCGATACGGAAAGAGTAGAATAAGTATACTGAATCATATAGCCTACATACATGGTCAGCCTCCTAATTTTTACATCGCCTGACTCAATCCTCTGTACCCCGCATAGTACCTACCAGGATTACCCTTGGTTAAACCGGTTGTCAGACTTTCTGGTTTCCCCGAAACGACAGTCGAAGATGTAGGTAGGCCATCTACATGGAAATACAAAATGACAGCCGGGGGGCACAAATTAACGTGTTTCTCGAAATACCTACTGAAGAACTCGTTATTGTGATTTTCGCATTAGCGAGAAACTAATGGCAACTGTGAATACAAGTCTTTCTTATGACCATAATACTGGTTTGAAAGTTATTTACCCCCTAATTGAGCAGTGCCGGATTAAGCCAGCGCGGGGCCTGTAGCAAATTCTGTCAAGAGGCCCTTGGTTTGCTATAGTTTCTCACGTTAAAGAGTATTAAATAAAACAAAACTATTACAAATATTTTTTTCTGCATTTAATATGGGCAAAAGAAATAACACTTTCACCATCGAATATCGAAATTTCTTTAAGCAAGTCATCCTTACTAATATTATAAATGCGAAAGTAACTCTGTCTGTCTGTCCGTCTGTCTGTTACGCTTTCACGTCTAAACCAGTGAGCCGATTTTGATGAAATTTGGTACAGAGATAGAATAGACCCTGAGGAACAACATAGGCTACTTTTTATCCGGGTACGGGAAAAAGTTCCCTCGGGAAGCGGGCGAAGCCGCTGGCAGAACCTAGTACTCTATATTCATCAAAGTGAGGTGATTAAGACGTTCTTGGCCCATCGTGTTTCTTAATTCATTTTTAATACATTTTAACGTTGAAAAAGAACGTTCCCCACTGCAGTTAGTGATCACGAGAGACAAGTAAATGCGCAAGGCAATTTCTACGTTTGGGAAACAGCGGCGGCGCTAGACCAAATATGTACTTCAGCGACATCAAGTTCGCGAGGCCCTAGACTTTTTGCCGGGGGGGAGGGGGGTCATAGTTGTGGTCAAGTACCAATTTCTAATTTTATTTTAATAATGTTAAGTTTATGAAGCAAGGAAATATATTATGGAAAAAAAATATTTTTTCTTCAGCTTGACGAGCAAACATCTTAAAGAAAAGGGCGCGAGCGAAGCGAGCGCGATTTCTTTTGACAGTATTTGGTCAAGTCTGCCGAATTTGCTGAAGTTACCGCCATTTATTTTAGTTAATTTGTGGAAGCATAAAGCAAATAAAAACACTTGCAATATGAAATTTGAATGCGCGAGCGAAGCGAGCGCGAAATTTTTATGAATCGAGGAGTAAACACAGGAAAAAGTGCACGTAGAAAGATAATGGCGCGCGATTTTTTTTCAAAGACAAAACGTTTATTTTTGCGAGGCCGTCGGCCTAGCGCCGCCACTGACCGCAAGCCGCGGGGCCCGTAGCATTAGCTACTCTTGCTACGTGGCTAATCCGGTACTGTAATTGAGGCTGAGCGGTTTTAAAATTGAGCACCTATTTTTAACCGACTTCCCAAAAAGGAGGAGGAGAAGAAAGAAAAATAATTTGCGAAAAAACTTTTTTACAAAAAAAATACCGACTAGGTACACAAAAAAACACTGAAAGGGACAAAATAAAACTTTTCACATGGCTCTAGAAGTCGGTGTCTGCAGGTCTGTTGACTGTGTTTATTTTGCCACCGACTTCTAAAGCTATGTGAAAAGTTTTATTTTGTCCCTTTCAGTGTTTTTTTGTGTACCTAGTCGGTATTTTTTTTTGTAAAAAAGTTTTTTCGCAAATTATTTTTGCTAAACAAAATATTATGTTTGTTAACCTCTTTGTGTTAGAAGAGCAAGCATCTAAAGTGCAAAATGTGAATAGATTAGCTCGTTTATATACCGGTGCACCACTCAACGATAAATCGATATCAACATGATTGTAGATAACCTAAATAAATAGGTACATACATGGCTAGGTAGGTATCTAAGTTTGATTATATAAATAATTTTATGACCCCTTGTTTTCAGAATTATCAGTCATTCGTGAACGTCTAGCCTGAAAAGGTGAGTTGCGTAATATTATTCAGTTTATTTTATAAATTTGTTGCTTGTGGTAACTTCTGCTAGCATTTCTTTGTTGATTTCTGAAATATGCAATGAATGTGAGTGTTAAAATATAAAACAGTAAATTATAATTACTAAATTTTTCAAAAGTGAGTGGTTTTTCAAAGTTTTGGAAATTATGGAAAAAGTAATTGACCAGGCAGGAGGCATTGTTTTGGATTTTATGTATTGGCAAATTCAATTTCTTCCGTTACTGCATGCCTTGTATAATTTTATTAATTTTGTTTTGATTTCCGCTATGATTTGATATGATCACAGCGAGTCTATTGTCACCGTATTTGCGTTATATAAATAAATAAATAATGAAGATGCATAACTTTGTGACAATTACCAAACTTGCCTTCATCGCTCACTTATGAACGAATTACGAAAAAGTTACAAAAATACTAAAGATCGTTCTGAAACAACGATAAAAAACAATAACGTAACTTTAAAAATTTCCGAGATGTCCTAGTTTTTATATGTTTACCAACAATAATGTTGTCAATTTTCCAGATGACACTACGTTGGGGAATCGTATCTGCTGGCAAGATTAGCCATGACTTCGTCAACGGTTTCAACACGTACCCTGACAAGGGAGACCAGGCAATAATCGGAGTAGCAGCCAGAGACAAAAGCAGGGCAGCGGAGTTTGCGAAACTTCATAAAATTCCTAAAGTCTTTGATAATTATCAGGCGTTAGCCAACAGCAGCGATATTGGTAAGGCCACGAGTTCACGACATGTCTTTATCTAGAATACAAGCCATTATTATGTTCTCCATGAACGAGTGTTTGTGTATGCTCTGCAAATGTTACGTAGAACCTATACAAACGTACTTTTAAATATTTAGCGCTATATCATTACATTGTAGTAGACAGCTGTGTTGCTAGGAAGTTTCTTCTTCACCGTTTGTTCTTTCCAGCCATAACATAACAGCTGTCTAATGTAATTGACGTGAAAAAGTGCTAATTTAATTAGTGTAGTGAACATATATTATATGTTCCGTGGTATTTTCAATAAATGATTTTGAGTTAACAAAATTAGTACTGTTGATATGAATCAGTTAATCAGTGTCGGTAAAAGCTCTTACATAAAAATATGAAAATGTATTTTCTACGTTATAGGGGAATTGAGAGTTATTGATGAAAACCCCAGGAGCAACGTCTCAATGGACACTACGCTCAGTATTTATAGTCACTGTGCTCGATCATGTATAAATTAAAACTTTCATTTTGAAGTACTTACCTTCTTTATTGTTGTGCAATACTTACACAATATTTATGAGCAGATTTATTTAAATCTAAGTACGTAGATAATATGAGATCTAATCTTTAGGCTGGCCTATCTCGAGTATCTGTATTTAACATGAATGTAACTACATAATTCCACGGTCGTCGATATTATTTTATCAGATAAAACGTCTACGTTTCCTCGTGCGTACTCAGCCACACTATATTAAATTAAACTCAAACAAAATTAGCTCGATGTGTTTCAGAGTAGTTACATAAGCTTAAAAGGAAAACTCATACAATAAATATAGCTAGCTTCAATATGATTTTGGGATAAACATTGATTTGAACCGTCAACACGTCCCGTGAAAACTACTTATGTAGCCTATGTTACCCGGGGATAGTATAGCTTCCTAACCGTGATAGAATCATTCCTTTCGAAGCCTCTAGCTTGGGAATAAATACAAACAAAAATCCATTAGTAAGTATAGATGACCATTTCCTTCTTAATTTCCAGATGTCGTCTACATCGGTGCTTTGAATCCTGACCACTATTCGATTACAAAGCTGTTCTTGGAAAATGGCAAGCACGTGTTATGTGAGAAACCATTCTGTTTGAATCTCAAACAAACGGAGAGTTTGTTCAACTTGGCTAAGAAGAAGAACTTGTTCCTCATGGAAGCAGTCTGGACTCGCTTCTCTCCTGCTTACATTTACTTGGAGAAGGAGATCGCAGCGGGAAGTCTTGGTGACGTAACGTTCCTAGAGGGTGACTTTGGAATTGTCTGCGAGAGTGATAGGATGTTGTAAGTTTCCACAGCCTTCCTTAGAAAAAATTAACTTTTTGACCAACTATGACATTCATATTTTACCTCTTTCTAAGATAATTTAACATGTGACCCTCAAAGTTGGCGGTATAACAAGAAAATTTTCTTTCAGCAAAAAAGACCAAGGAGGCAGTGCTTTGCTCGACATAGGCATCTACTTACTGCAGTTATCTCAGTATGTGTTCAAAAAATACCCCGAAAAAATCACAGCTATTGGTGAACTAAACCAAGAAGGTGTGGATGTAACAGAGACAATTGTTTTGGAGTACGGAGATGGCAAGCGAGCAGTTCTTAACACGCAGTCCCGATTACGGCTCATCAACAGGGCTACGATCTATGGCTCTAAAGGCCGCATTACGGTAAGATGGTGTGGAGCCTATTGGCTGATTTTGTTGCTTGCTTAATACTTAGTAAATTGTACAGTCGCCACATCCACCTCCCACAATCTGTCAAATTTCTTAATAGATTTTCAACTTTATCACAATAGTGGAAGGTTAATGATAATGTTCGATTGGTAAAATTTGACAGATTCAGGTAGGTTGACCTACTGTCGTCTATACAAGTAGTTATATCGACCGCTAAAATATGTTGCAGCGACAATGCTTTATAGAAGTTTTTTTTCTGAACAAAGTCCTGGCTATGTGTAAAAGTAGTTTTGTTTATTTCTCATAGCTGGAGGATCCTTTCCACTTCCCTGATAGAGTGACCGCCCCCAATGGAGAGTTGAAGAAGTTCCCACTACACACCTCCGAAATTCCGTACAACTTTGAAAACAGCGCGGGCCTTGTTTATCAGGCTCTCGAAGTGGCCAGGTGCATTCGTAGTGGTATGTATGCTTCACTTATATTTTTAAGTTGTGTAAACGTACAAATCAGCATTGAACGCAAATCTTTTCTAAATATATATTTTTTGGAAGTCTAGCTATTAACTTCTGAACAGTGAAGTTTTTTTGCAGACTTATCATCAAGTCATAGAAATACCAATTTCTTGTGTTATGTTATAAAGTCATCCTATGAATCTCTAAAAAAGTAGAGAACCTTCAAATTATGTATAAAAGATGTACCTAATTCTAAGCACATTTCCTGCAGGACTGACCGAGTCACCCCGTATGTCGCACAAGGAGAGTATCGAGCTGGTCAAAATAAGGGACGCCATTAGGAAACAGTTGGGTGTCCACTACGATGCAGACGACCAGGAGTTCCCCTAAGCCACAGTGCTACACAATTTATATACTGTATTTATTCGTTACTTTTAGTATGTAAGATCTACAAAATATATTGAATTTTGAAAGTGTTTACCTATGTAAATCATTGTATACATGTTTATAATCATATACCTATAGTAATATTACAGCGTTGAATATGAGAAATAAATGATTTCGTTTATCAATATGTTGTTTCACTAGTAGCAATGTGACTCTAAACCTTATAAAAGGAAGAATGTTGCCAGCTTATTAAATTCAATAAGCGTTTGACTTCCTCATACTGAGTGAGTTCAGTACATACAATATAATGATATATTGATATTCGCTTAGAACCATGAAATTTTTAAAATGTACCTACATCTACCTAAAGGGAACATGTAAGATCTGTAACTAAAACCACTAAAACAGTTTTTGCTTCTGATTAGCCAATCAGATGTCAGTCTGACCAAGGAGTATTGGAGTAACAAGGAGTATTTGAGTAACTGGGATTATTGGAGTAACTAGAATTATCCGGGTAACTGGAGGTTGAGGAGGTCAGACATCATCGTGTACATCCAGATAGCCTGAAAGCCGATCCCAGCATGATTCGGGTGAAGCCATTTTTAAAGCTTTTAATTAATGTTCAGCACGTTGAGTATTACTAGCTACCGGTATTATTTAACATTAGGTATTAAGCCAGTACCTACCTTCTCGTAGGTAGGTACCTTTTGACATGATATCAACGGACCCACAAAATCTTAAGTTGATAAAAAATACGTGAATTTTGTAACTTACGCAAATGAAACAAAATTGATAACATTTACAGCCTTGGTAATGAACCGAAGTATCAATATCAACAGATAATTGGCCTTGATCTCATACGCTTAAAATTGTAGGTAAACGACCCTATGTTATTACATCAGTTATCAGTTAGACAAGATATCTTCAATACCGAATCAATTTATCAATTGAATGACTTGCCAAATTCAGAGGAAAAACAACCGTTGATATTGATAATTATGAATAGGTACCTACTGTATTAGGTACAGACGACAGCACATCAAGTTACCACAATGTGTCAAAAATCTGCAATCGATTTTCAACCTTATCACAGTGGAGGTAGGTTAATGTTTGACTGGTAAAATTTGACAGATTCGTATACGTTGACCTGCTGTCGTCTGTACCTATACAGTGTTGCTAATAGGGGCCAGAATTTTTTCAAGAGCCCCATGGCGGATGATAATTTGTAGTGTAGGTTTTTAAAATGACTATAGGGAGATCCGTAGGAGAACCTACTCTCTCAATGCACCTCCAGGCAATCGTAATGTAAGTAGGTAATTCTTGTTTTTTTTCATCATCAACATTGTTTTAGGTACTATAGTGTGCGTTTTAGTCAGTAGGTATTTCGCGTCTTTACTACCTGCACCTGCGTGCCAAAAAAATGTTGCCGATGACAGCAGCAACCTGCATTTTGTTACCATAGCATAGCAAAATGTTATCAGAGTTGCATAGGTAGGTTGCTGTGCCGCTGCTGTCTTCTACATATTTTGGGGTCATCAGCCTGGGGTGGGTAGCATGCACCCTTTAAGACTATAACCATTTATAAACGACTTCCCAAAAATAAGGATTCCCAATTCCACCGCGTAAAGGTAGATTTTCAGTTGTCAAATCACCGATTTGACCACTGAAATTGGTTCGGTTATCGTTATATTATTTTTATGTATTTAAATAGTTCAATTCACCGTTAGAGTACCTATGCTTTGTGTATGTATGTTGTGGTCCAAATGATAAATTGTGCCTTATACATAGGTACAGCATAATGCTCGCACATTATGAATAATGCCCGCATTAATCACCTGGTCCATAACATGTACTGGGGAGTGATACGGATAATCGAATGACGTTATATCGATGGTCGCTATATCGAAAAAAAATATGAGTGGTACGCTATCTCGAAAGCGCATTATGTCGAAAACCGGTATATCGACTGACGCTATCGCGAACAACGGTATCTCGAAAAACTGTTTGAATGGTACGCTATTTCGAAAGTGTTCTCTGTCAAATCTGGATTTGTCCGGCGATACCTTATCTTTGTATTGCATTTGGGAAACCAAAACAATGAGTAGTAAAGGTAAAATCAACTTTTAATTAAAGTATAAATAAATAATCAACAAAACAAAAATTGTATGTGGTATGTCATGTCAAAATTAAAGATTCAGTGAACTTTATACAGATTAGTATTAAAAGCTATACTTTTTATGAATTCAATATTGGACATGGTGTTTTTTTTTTGTAAAATTGCTGCGATGGCGATTTCTTTCCTCCTATTTCGCAGTGGCGTCTATGGGATGTTAGCCAAAACTCATTAAATTTTGTGAGTTGTTGTATTTTGTTCATCAGTGAGCTTTTGAATACAGCCATACAACCCGAGTTTACACATCGACAAACCGCCAATAAAAAATGTATAGGAATCCACAAAATTAATAAACTTGTTCAAGAAAAATTGTAGATAGAACATAATAAAGTATTTTGTGGTTTATGAAACTAAAAATTATTTGAGTCAGTTTTATTTTATTATTTTATTTATCACATTATAATAAACTACTTCCACCAGCAACTTCAGACAACTTCCACGAACACTTTCGAAATAGCATACCATTCAAACAGTTTTTCGAAATACCGTTGTTCGCGATAGCGTCAGTCGATATACCGGTTTTCGACATAATGCGCTTTCGAGATAGCGTACCACTCATATTTTTTTTCGATATAGCGACCATCGATATAACGTCATTCGATTATCCGTATCACTCCCCATGTACATACCGAACTAAATTATTAAAGTAGCAAGAACAAGAATATCTAGACACGCGGCAGCGTGTCAAGCCAAGTTCAAGCAAAGACTGGCTGGCAAGCGCCACGTGTATATTTACAGGAACCATTTGGTGCCACTTTTTACCCCTCCATAACTCAAAACCTATTTAACGTAAACACTTGAAACTACGTGTGTTTCATTATGTCCATGAGGACACCTAGAAGCCCAAATTTCATGAAGCTAGCTCAAACGGTTACAAAGATATGAAGGTCCAAAAATCGCAAAATTCCCACTGACTGACTGACTTATAGTACCTAAACCTAACCTACTTCCAGACAACCTAGAAAGATGAAATTTGGAATCTAGCTCGGTAATTGTGTGTAAGCGTAGGAAAAAATCTGAAAATAGAAAAAAGTTAAAAAATAGGGGGGGTCCCCATACAACGTCACACGTTTGTTGTATGGGGACCCCCCCTAATTTTAATATTTTTAAAATTATTAGTATTTCTTGTTATAGCGGCAACGGATATACATCATTTGTGAAAATTTCAGCTTCCTAGCTATCACGGTTTATGAGATAGGCTTAGTAATACGGTCCCATTTTACCCTTTGGGTACGAAATCCTAAAAAGAAAACTATACAGCGGAAACGCAAGAAAAAAAA
>NWSH02000517.1:5639036-5667432 GCA_002382865.2 Heliothis virescens
TCTACTAAAGGGTACCATGGTAACAGATCCTTCCTAAGTTACAACTTAAACCAGTTAACCACCCTAAACGTTTTGCTGTCTGATCGGGATAATATTCTTAAGACTGCAAGTCTCAGGTTAGACATTATGTCAGGTTTTAGTTGTTCAGTCCATCGATCCAAGACCAATGGGAGTATTGGAGTAACAAGGAGTAATTTGAGTAACTGGGATTCATTGGGAGTAACTAGAATTATCCGGGTAACTGGAGGTTTGAGGAGGTAGACATCATCGTGTACATCCAGAATAGCCTGAAAGCCGCATCCGCAGCATGATTCGGTGAAAGCCATTTTAAGCTTTTAATTAATGTTCAGACAACGTTGAGTAATTGTGTACTAGCTACTCGCTCACCTCTCACTCTCTAACGATTAAGGTATTAAGCCAGTAACTACCTTCTCGTACGGTAGGTACATTTTGACATGGTATCAAGAAGACTGCCTATTATAGGGAGAGAGATATAGGATATATATATATATAATATAGATGACAGTGTGGTTGTAACTTACGCAATGAAACAAAATTGATAAACATTTACAGCCTTGGTATGAAACCGAAGTAATCAATATCAACAGATAATTGGCCTTGATCTCATACGCTTAAAATTGTAGGTAAAACGACCCCTATGTTATTAACATCAGTTATCAGTTAGACAAGTATCTTCAATACCCGAATCAATTTATTCAATTGAATGACTTGCCAAATTCAGAAGGAAAAACCACCGTTTTTGATATTGAATAATTATGAAATAGGGTACCTACTGTATTAGGTACAGACGACAGCACAATCAAGTTACCACAATGTGTCAAAAAATCTGCATCCGAATCTTCAACCTTATCACAGTGGAGGTAGGTTAATGTTTGCTGTAAAATTTTGACCAGATTTCGTATACGTTTGACCTGCTGTCGTGCCTGTACTATACAGTGGTTGGCTAATAGGGGCCAGAATTTTTTTCAAGCAGGCCCCATGGCGATGATTAATTTGTAGTGTAGGTTTTTTTTAAAAATGACTATAGGGAGAGTCCGTAGGAGAACTAACTCGTCTCAATGCACCTCCAGGCAATCGTAAATGTAAGTAGGTAATTCTTGTTTTTTTTCATCATCAACATTTTTTATGGTTACTAATAGGTGTGCGTTTGTAGTCAAGTAGGTATTTTCGCGTTCTTTACTACCTTTGCACCTGCGTGTCCAAAAAAAAATGTTGCCGATGACAGCGCAGCAACCTGCATTTTGTTACCATAAGCATAGGCAAAACTATTTTTTGTTAATGGTTATCAGAAGTTGCATAGGTAGGTTGCTGTGCCGCTTGCGTCTTCTACATTATTTGGGGTCATGCAGCCTGGGGTGGGTAGCATGCACCCTTTAAGAACTATAACCATTTTATAACGACTTCCCAAAAAATAAGGTATTCGCCATATTTCCACCCGCGTAAAAGGTAGATTTTCAGTTGTCAAATCACCTGAATTTGACCACGAAATTGGTTCGGTTATCGTTTATATTTATTTTTGTATTTAAAGGTAGCGTTCAATTTCACCCGTTTAGAAGTACCTATGCTTTGTTGTATGTAATTGTGGTCCAAATGAATAATTGTGCCTTAATACATAGGTTACAGGCATAATGCTCGCACATTATGAATAATGCCCGCATTAATCACCTGGTCCATAACAAATGTACATCGGAGTGATCCGGATAATCGATGACGTTAATAATATCAGATGGTTGCGCTATATCGAGCATAGAAAAAAAATATGAGTGGTAGCGTTATCTCGAAAGCGCATTATGGTCGGAAAACCGAGATTATATCGACTGACGGGCTATCGCGAACAACGGTATCATAGCGCGGAACTGTTTGAAATGGTACGTGGTCTCTATGTTCGAGAGAAGTGTCTCTGTCAAATCTGGAGTTTGTCCGGCGATACCTTACTTTGGTATTGCATTTGGGAACCAAAACATGAGTAGTAAAGGTAAAAATCAACTTTTAATTTAAAGTATAAATTAAATAATCAACTAAAACAAAATTGGTATGTGGTATGTCATGTCAAAATTAAAGAATTCATGTGAATTTTATACAGATTATAGTATTAAAAGTTTTCATACTTTTTAATGAAAATCAATATTGGGACATAGGTGTTTTTTTTTTTGTAAAATTGCTGCGATGTGGATCTTACTTTCCTCCTATTTCGGCAGTGGCGTCTATATGGGAATGTGAGCGCAAAATCTTAAATTTTGTGAGTTGTTGTATTTTGTTCATCCAGGTGAGCTTTTGAATACAGCCATACAACGCCCGAGATTTACACATCGCAAACCGCCATAAAAAATGTATAGGAATCCACAAAATTAATAAACTGTTCAAAGAAAAATTGTAGATAGAACATAATAAAGTAATTTTGTGGTTTTGAAAAACTAAAAATTATTTTTGAGTCAGTTTTATTTAATTTATCAATTACTAAATAAACCTACTTCCAGCCAGCAACTTCAGAACAACTTCCACGAAACAACTTTCGAAATAGCAATACCATTCAAACAGTTTTTCCGAAATACCAGTTGTTCGCGATAGCGTCAGTCGATATACCGGTTTTTCGACAAATAATGCGGCTTCGGAATAGCGTACCACTTATTTTTTTTTTCGAATTAGCGAACCCATCGATATAACAGTCCATGTCGATTATCCGTATCGATTTCCCCATGTACCATACCGAAACTAAAATTATTAAATAGCAAGAACAAGAATATCTAGACACGCGCAGCGTGTCAAGCCAAGTTCAAGCAAAGACTAGCTGGCAAAAGCGCCGAGCCCAAGCGGTGTATATATTTACAGGAACCTATGTTGGTGCCGATTTTTTACCCACTCCATAAACTCAAGGAAACCTATTTAACGGTAAACAATAGCTGACACTTGAAACTACGTGTGTTTTCATTATTATGTTCCACATGAGGACAACGCGCGTCTAGAAGCCCAAATTTCATGAAGCGTGATCGCTCAAAACGGTTTAACAAAGATAATGAAGGTCCAAAATCGCAAATTCCCACTGTTGACTGACTTATAGGTCCCGTTAAACTTTCCCGTAACGCGTAGACCCTAGCTGTATGAGTTCTCGCAGACCGATATCAATACATGCTTACTAGAAAGCATGATAATTTGGAATCTAGCTCGGTAAATTGTGTGATAAGGTGAGGGAAAAAAAAATCTGAAATAGAAAAAGAGTTAAAATAGGGGGGTGAGGGTTCCCCATAATTTTTATGTAGTAGCAATATAATATCATACGTCACATACGTATTGATCGGCGGGCTATGAAGAATTGAATTGGCTTCCAAAGAGCAGAGACAGAAGAACCAGAGTATCACATAATACTTGTTGTATGGGGGATAGGAAGCCGGCCCGCCACCATCTTGTCGCCGACTAACTTTTTATATTTTTAAAAGAAATAATTATTAAGATATTAATTCTTGTTATTAGGCGGCAACGGAGTATAGACATATTCAGCAATTTGTTGTGTGAAATGTCATAGCTTTACGTTGCCCTATGCTATATCACAAACACGATGACGTTACTCAGCCACGCGAGTCAGGGTTTATGGGAGAAAAAAGGTTAATACATAGCAGGTTCTCCGCCAAATTGTCCCGTCTCAATTCCGATTAAAACACAGCATCAGTTGTTAAAAAGAAAGAAATAATACACCGGACCCGACGCAGACAACTTTGGGTACGATGAATCCCATGAAATCAACAGATAACTATAACATAACACTCACAGCGGAAAACGACTTAAGCAAAATCGAAGTATAACTAGAAAAAAAAAAAAAAAAAAAAAAAAAAAAAAAAAAAAAAAAAAAAAAAAAAAATTTTTTATAGAAAATTAAAAAATTTTTAATATGCGGCTCGGTGGTCCTAGAAAAACGAAACCCTGTGAGTGCTTCTTTACACAAGAGTAGATCCCCCCCGACTTTAGCTTAGAACCGACCGATATCCCAAGACACAAAAAACAATTTGAAAGACCCACCAAAAACATAAATGTAAAAAAAGGAAAGCCAAGTTCAATACAAAACCTATGCCTGGTTGTGGGCTTCACCGCAAAAAGAACGGAGATCTAAATGAGTCCCAAGTTCTATACAAAATCCAAATATGTATTTATAGGTACAAGATATGACTTGGCCAGTTTTTATAACCTCAGTTATTCTATAAAGTTATTAATAAAATATATATAAAACATTTTTTTTATCCTGATAAAAACTAGCCAAGTCATATCTTGTACCTATAAATACATATTTGGATTTTGTATAGAACTTGGGACTCATTTAGATCTCCGTTCTTTTTGCGGTGAAGCCCACAACCAGGCATAGGTTTTGTATTGAACTTGGCTTTCCTTTTTTTACATTTATGTTTTTGGTGGGTTTAATTAACAGGAGTTGTCACATTGTAGCTACGTTTTCTACTCGTGTTGTAGGTAGCTGCCAATGATAAACCTGACCAAGTAGGTATCCGAAAAGATAGGAAAATATCATAACATGTTTTTAGGTATATTCCATCCCATAAAGATTTTATTATGTTTTTTATTGATTAGTAAGTAAAGATAAAGTGGTTATTATTTATTATCGTGGCCTATCACCCCACGCACTTCAGAGACCCAAATTATATTTCACTGTTCAGATAGTTATTGTGAAGTGTTTACGTGTAGCTTTCAAGATTGCTAAGGTTAGTATATAATAATATTTAGTTAATATAATACTTAATATTAATGCTTTCTTCGCCGTTATGTATTTTTAGTAGTTAAGTGTTTTCACCTTTTAATGGTCTTTGCTTCTTTGTTAGTTTTTTGTTGCTTTGTTATGTTGTCAAAAATTGGCTTCAATATAAGAGCCGTCTTTAATTTAGTTTTTGTAATATCTGGCTATCGTATTAAAAACGTGTGACTTCTTGTTATTTTTCTTGCAAAAGATACTATACTAATCTAGATGTGCAACTAGTTCCTAGCTCCAACTAGTTCGCTCGGGACGAGGGCGAAACCGCTGTAATAAAAACTGTTATAATATTAGTACTTATCATGGACCTACTTATTCAATTCCATCCAGATGACGCTCCGGTGGGGTATCGTGACTGCTGGCAGGATCAGCCATGACTTCGTGAACGCGTTCAACTCATATCCGGACAAGGAAGACCAGGAAATAGTTGCAGTAGCTGCTAGGAATAAAAGCAGAGCTGCCGATTTCGCAAAAACACACGGCATACCCAAAGTGTTTGATTCTTATGAGGCGATGGCGAAGAGTAATGATATTGGTGAGTATAGACTGAGATCTGAATTAGATGTTGATACAATGTACCTCCCTAGTCTCTGAATAAAACTTTCGGTAAAACAATAATCTCACTATTAGAACACCTTGCCGTTTGGTCTCTTTTAGGTCTAGCTGTAACAGTATACCAAACATAAGACCAATCACCTTCAAGTAGACTTTCTTAGCTGCCTCGTTGTGGAATCTTGTTACGATGAAGATCCTGGCCACGTTTGATGGTCAGACCTTAGAAAATCCTGAAATCAGTTTACTAGAAGGGATCCTTCTCTTTTCCAGATGTTGCCTACATTGGATCACTGAATTCGGAGCACTATGAACTTTCAATACTGTTCCTTGAAAATGGCAAACACGTGTTGTGCGAAAAACCATTTTGTCTAAATGCTAAACAAACCCGCAGTGTTATTAGCCTTGCCAAGAAGAAGAAACTGTTTGTTATGGAAGCTGTGTGGACTAGATTCTCTCCAGCGTATGCAGACTTGGAGAAAGACATAAAGAATGGAAAACTTGGGGACATCAAGTTCATTGAGGCTGACTTTGGGATCGTTAGTCCAGATGACAGGAGCACACAGTAAGAAACAATCTTATAATCGCTTACCTATCAACCCTATTTAGTCTAGTAGGTAGTCTAGGAGATTCCAGATCAATCGATGTATGAAAGGCGTTGGCTACTATTACGTCAAATGGTACCTATCTATCATTGGCAACAAATATGAGGATAAGATAGCCCTAATACTTCGCATTAGATTACTATTTATTATGTGGATAATATTATATAGTGTTTATACTTTGATAAATAATATGGGAATGATGCTTTCAGTGTTGATACGATCAAGTACTTAGGTATGACTACAACTTTTCATGAGACTTCCCAGCCTTTTATGATTGTGTGTGTGATGTTTATCACTAATTATAATGGTGTCCAAGGCCGATTGTAATATAAAGAGATCAGTAAGCTGCGCAGGACATATTGTAGTGCATTTGCATTTGCGCAGACACAGGTGCACGCCCGGTTCCCTCACTCTCACAGCCTGATGGGTCAGCAATCCGACACGACCGGAGAGAGATCAGGCGCTACAATGCACGGGTGTATCAATCACTAACTTTCAGACTCCTGGTTATTTTGTGAAAGTTTGTAAAACCCACAAAGCGACCCGACCCGGGAATTGACGCCGAACCTCGCGCACAGCAGTCGGCTATGCAACAACTAGGCCAACGAGGCAGTTAACTTCAATCACTTCCAATAAGATGTTATAGATTGTAGTCCTCAGCTGTTCGCGTCTCATACTAAAAACTGCTTATTGACTAGATACATAATAGGTACCTATAACAATACATAATTTGTAAACCCGCGTGAGGTCAGACAGGTTTCTCAGTTTTTGTACATATATAAATGTGGCTTTGTTTTATTTTATTCAAAGTAAGACGATCAGTTAGCGGTATGCTAATTTCTATTATTTATCGATTCACACCTAACTTCGCCATATAAATATGGACTGTTAGGTACAATTTGTATGTACACCCTAATATGGGTTCATTAGGAAGCATTTAGCTTATTTGTCACCAGAATAGTCCACCTTAAGCCTTGGTAAACTGAGATGTAACTTTCCAGTCTCGTAACAGACTGCGAAATCCTATCCAGATTTTCATATAGCAGACGAGTTCTCCTAGTGTAAAATCACTTTGTCTTGATCAGAAAGTGGCAATTCAAGGGAGACACAAAGAAAATCTTCTTCACGAAGCTTCTTATATTTTTCAGTATAAAGGAATACGGTGGAGGCGCTATTCTCGACGTAGGAGTCTACGTGTTGCAGCTGCCTCAATTTGTATGGAAGGAAGATCCTAAAAGGATAACAACTGTCGGCAGTCTGTACGACTCTGGTGTAGACTTGACAGAAACTATTATCCTGGAATATGAAGGCGGCAAGCGTGCTGTGCTTAACATTCACACGCAACAGGAGTTTTGGAACAAGGCGACTATTTACGGAACTAAGGGACACGTTACGGTAAGAATAAACTACGTATGGGGACAAGTTCCATAGTGCACATTGTGTTTTCCTGATTTTTCATGGAAACTTTAAATACTCTCTTATGCCTTTTTATTATTCACTACAACTCGCTCTCCGAAGGGTATTGCTAATCCGTTGCTAATTTAACTGTGTTGAGATCAGATAAGCAGTCGCTCTGTGTAGCTATTACACTGGTAATCAGCTCCATCCACTTGGACTGGAAGCCGACCCCTAAACATAGGTAAAGTTGGGATAAGGCTAGACAGAAACCTGTCTCAGTCTCGTCCATGGCTTTGATACAAAATGTTTGTGGTATAGTACCTACTACATATACATATACCTACCTAGTATAGTACCTATAAGTACCTACGAAGTGTAGGTACATAAAAATCCTTGATTTATTGAAATAAAATCTTAATTGCTCTTACAGCTGGAGCAGCCGTTCCAATTTCCCCACATAGTAATAGATATTGATGGCAGCACTAAGAACTATCCATTACATTCGTCCAAGCTCCCGTACAACTTCACCAATAGCCCCGGCTTGGTCTATCAGGCGCTGGAAGTGGGCAGGTGTATTAGAGCAGGTAAAGTATTAATCTTTCTACTTTTAGATAGGTAGGTAGTTGTTACCAGCGTACAAAGGGGACAACTTCTCGCAACCGGTCAAAGAGTAGCCTACTAGCCTTCTTCAGACTCTAACCAGCTAGGTTATCTCTGTAATAAATTGTTACGCTTTTATTAATTTTTAATAAATATTTGATACCCATGATACATGACATGATGGGGATGAGGAAAAAAATTGTGAAGTATGGAAATATCCAATCGGCACCTGATAAAGTTTTTGCATAACATTTATCTTTATTGGTCTACAATCCTGTTATCAGCATTATTATCTGTTTAGCGTCATCGTAAAATAATGAAGATAATATCTGACGTTATCATGTTCAGGTATACCTACAATATCTGTCTTATTAGTATTATTCTCGATAGCAGATTTACAAGTCATCAACGTACTTACAAGATATGAATACCTAGTCCAAAATAATTAATGTCTATCGCTTTCAAAATGTAGACAGATATTTAGCTGTCCTTAGTACTGTAGGTAATATAATTTTCTAGGTGAAAAAGGTTTCTGGATTTGGTATAATTAGTTACTATCTAAACGTTACATTATTTTTCAGGGCTCATCGAATCGCCCCGGATGACCCACGATGAGAGTATGGGTTTGGCTTTACTCGAAGATATTATACGAAAACAACTGGGTGTGCACTTTGATGCTGACGATAAAGAATACCCTTGGTGATGTTCCCTTCGTACCCGAAATCCGTTATAGCCTATTGAAATTACCTATTAAAATATTATAAATAAAATCATTATAGGTAACAATTTAACCTATATTTATTTACGCATGAAAAATAGTAATATTCATGAAATCAGTCAGTTCAATAATCTATACTAATATTATAAAGAGGAAAACTTTGTTTGTTTGTTTGGTTGTAATGAATAGGCTCAAAAACTACTGGACCGATTTTAAAAATTCTTTCACCATTCGAAAGCTACATTATCCACGAGTGACATAGGCTATATTTTATCCGGGTACGGGCAGTAATTCCCACGGGATGCGAGTGAAACCGCGGGAAAACGGCTAGTACATTATATATTGTTTATTTACATTTGGGTATTCTTTTGTTTTATTAAATGACGTACTATTATTGTTACTTTTGATAAGCATCGTCTAGCGCCATCTAGTGAATATTTCTGTTACGATTAGGCTTACACACTTGGATATTTCCGAGCAAAACGAGTCTATTTCGAGTATGCGCAATAGATGCGTTATGTTAAACATAAAACAGATGGCGCTAGCGGTTACATTTTATTATCGCTAAGGCTGAAAAACTTACCATGACATGGAACGTTTAAAGTCGAAGGGATATGTCATCATCCTCTTTAGTTTCCCATAGCTGAAAAAAGCCTCTTCGCCTACGGAAAAGTTGGTCATGTATTAAGCTTGTTCAGGGTTCTCTACGATGGTCAATGTTTCCTTCCAATATAAGCCAGAGCAGTCAAAACTTAGTTAATGACTAAAGGTCACAGTGGTGCTTGAAAGGGTTTACTCGTGCTTCTATTTCTTCTAAACTTTTATGCACACAAATATAATAATGACTAGCTTCTGCCAGCGGTTTCACCCGCGTCCCGTGGGAACTACTCGGCTCACCTGAATAAAAAGTAGCCTATAGCCTTTGTTGATGTATGGGCTATCTAATACTGAAAGAATTTTTCAAATCGGACCAGTATTTTCTGAGATTAGCGCGTTCAAACAAACAAACAAACTCTTCAGCTTTATAATATTAGTATAGAAGTATAGATTGTATGGGGACCCCTAAATATAAAATTTTTTTAATTTTTAGTATTTGTTGTTATAGCGGCAACGAAAATACATCATTTGTGAAAATTTCAGCTTTCTAGCTATCACGGTTAATGAGATACAGCGTGGAGACAGACAGACAGACAGACAACGAAGTCTTAGTAATAGGGTTCCGTTTTTACCTTTTGGGTACGGAACCCTAAAAAGGAATTACCTCCTTTCGGACTACAAGTCTAGCATTCAAATTAGATTACTTACGTATTCTTTTCAGATTTTGTGTCTATTTTTATTTCTTGTGTTAAACCGTTATTTCCTACACACATAGTAGGAAATAACGTTTGAACACAAGAAAAGTACATAGGCAGCTTCTTTTTCTATAAATAATTAATTGCCTCTAGTCAATTCAAGTCCAGTCAAACGTCAGTTCAAGTTTCTCGTGCCAACTCTTCCTAACTATTTAACGTTTCCTTGAACGCGTCTAATCGATCTAATTGCTGTGCGAAACTTTCCCCGTGTTTTGTTTTAAAACAATGGCTCACGTGTTAGATACGAAGGGACGCAACTAGACGGAAGAGAGTTCGCGTGACAAACGGCGGCGCATCGTCGCAGCTCATGTGACCACATCACTCACCACCACGACTATTTTCATACTTCCCTCTCAGCTGCCTAATAAGGACAAAATGCTTGTTAGGGAAATTAAATCGATGCGCCCGCTGCTCAGGCATAATGAGGCACCCTGAAGAGATACCTACGTCATTGCAAGTTGATGTAGACAAGCAGCTGAAATGGAAGCTCAATAAAAAGCTAGATTATAAACTAAAGATTTATTACATAATAATAATACTGGAACTATTGAGAGGGACTACGATCTGGCGAATGTTGTATAATTACCTTTCGATCTTCTGAATTAAAGTCATTTGCAATGGGATCTTCCTGGTCTGTGTTAGAGGGTTTAAAATTTTGCAGTTGATTTCCAATGTTCGAGGTGCTTGAGCCACAATAAACATAGAAATCAGCTTCTTGCTGACTGTATTTTATGTTTTTGATCAGGGTCATTACTTGGAACCGAAATTCAAAATTTTGTGTAGGATTCATTGATTTCATATCTGGTAAAATACTAAGCAAAAAGTTTGAATCTGGATCATTCAATAATTGTAGTTCCGTTGCCTCTCGTATGGCAGGCTGTCTAGTAGCTGCGGCTGTAGGTGCAGTGTATTTATGATTCTCATTATTTGAAGAGTAACTGTTCTTTTTCGCTACCTTCGAATGATTGGTTTCTGCAGGTTGGTGATTTGCAGGAGCTTTTGTCGGCGCAGACTTGTCATTTAAAAACCTTAGCATGTCTAAAAATGGTCTCCTTCGTTTTCGTTGACCACTGCTTGTCATTCTGGACTCTCTAGTAAAATAATCCCGAAGACCTTTCCATTTCTTTTGCAAATCTCGTACTGAAAAATGATGTAGGTAGGTACTTAATTTAGTATTTACAAAATTTTCTATAATGATAATAAAAAACTAGTTCAGTAACAATATAGATAAGCATGCAGCCCCACGAGTACCAAACCTATAGACAAAAAAAATTGTAGGCACTTAATTTTTTTTAATGTATTTCAACTATATTTATGTTACACTGGAACCATTCCGCTGAAGAAATATAAAATAGCTAAGTACATGTTTTTGCATTGATTTCAAACTACCTATTTCATATTTAGTCGCTCGACATGTGATGCTTGCTTGAAAGAAAATTCGCTAGCATATTTTTCGCAACGCAAATTAGCTACGTCACGCACCGTACGGCCTCACTCTAATGTTGATGCTCGTAAGGTCGCTTTGCATGCGTTTTGTTCCGACTCTATTCAATGCATGCTCTCTTTCCCTCACGTAGTAAAAGAGTAAGCCGACAGGTGATCGATGATTCAGTCTGCGCATTCGACATAGTTCGGGGGAGCCGAATGAATGCGACGTTTTTGTAACAAAGCAAAAAGTAGGTTCGCACTAAGTCGAGTCGGTGAGCTGCGCAGTTTAAGATTTTTTAAGTAAATAAATAAAAGGAGTTATCGTTATCATAATAACCTCAAGGACAAACAACAACCTCAAGAAAAACTGCAAAGTATACATTTTTAAAGTAGGAAGTGCGAGTCTAAAAGGCATAAATTACCTTTTTCTGTTTTATCCACTTGATCATCATCTGCCCAGTCGTCGTACATAAGCTTGCCAATTTCAACCCAGGCCATTTCTCTGGCAACTCTGTCACTGTATTCAGGGGAATTTGTGTTCCACAAACATGGTCTGCATTCCATTTCCTTAATGAACTGTCGTGTGCTATACTTGAATGCCATTTTAGGGATGAAATACGTCCTAAACTTGATACGTTTGGCTAGCGTTACGCTGACTGACGCTAACTATAGTGTCGTCAGCTGAGCGCTGCGCATTGCGCGGCGCGGCGTGTGGGAGTTACACCGGGGCTACCAGAGTTACCAACATAAATCACCCATATCTTTTGACAATTAAAAAAAAATACTATTTGCATCTTTTGACTATCAAATTTTGCAGTGTAGATTGTTTTTGAAAACCTGTGTAAAGAACAGATTCAAAAAAATAACAGCAGTGAAAAATAAAAAAAAATGCTTAGAAGATAAAATGCAAAGAAGAATATACTTTACCGATAGTCAAACCTTAACTAGCCGTGAAATGGACGTTATTTTAATGATGTTGTTATTTGAATGTTAACATTTTAGTTGAATGGAACAACTCACTCTAAGCGACGCTAACTAAAAATAGAAATATACGCTCAGGGTAATACGTTCTGAATTGCTGAACTCCCGAATAAACTAAAAACATGGTGGTTTGAATATTTTTTCAGAATTGTTTACCCAATTTAAGGATTTTATAATAAAGTGGCAACACCGCTCATAGTTTGCGGCCACGTTCCGCCGCCGACTGAACCAATCAGCGCACGTATTGTCGGTCGGTTTTATGCAGCATGTGACCTTGACCATTGGCTACCACAAAATTGACAGATAAAAATCTGTGCGACTGACAAAACATTGTCATATTAATTGACTTTTTATCATGTAAGAATACTATAATCTTATTTACCTACAAGAGATAATCAATTCTACTAGAAACTTTTATTTAGGTAGGTACACATCAATAGATTTAACAGAAAGCCCGAAAGTTTTATATAAGGGTAGCTTTCTATGATATTGTGGCCAGTTTCAAGTATAGAGCGATTTTGACACAATATAACTTAAATATTATGTTTTAACCCGATAGCATGTGCCCACCCAACTCGTTGAAAGGGATGCCAAGGGATGCTTTCATTCAGTCACCACTGAAACGCAAATTGTTCACTCACTAGATGGCGCTGTGAGGTTCACGATATTGAACTGAACAATTATAATTTCTGAGAAATAACAAAGGTACTGGTATTCTAAGTAGGTAATAAATAAAGTTAAAAGTTGTGATTATGTTTTGACTTTATCGAAAATTTTTGATTTTTCCCTTTATTAAAGTAGTAAACAGTAGATACGAAAAGGTGACCTACACATAATTATCGAGTTAGAATATAAGTTTGAATTGATACAACTCTGCTTAGCTTCGAGAGAAAACGAGCAAGATGTTTTTGTTTACCAGAAGAAAACCTCATTTGATAGATGATCTTCCTTAACTACGTACATGCATCATAATAGGTAGGCAAGGTTTACCTAGCCGCAGCCGCCGCAGCTTTAAATTACAGTTAGGTTAATGTTTGCACAAGCACACGTGTCGACACATTATCTCAGTTCTTAGTAGCTTCTCAGATTACAGCATCGCAGGATACGGGACATGGCTTATCATCGTGACAAAACAACTTTCCTGATAAGCCTAACGAATGGGTGTCAACGACTTCTTAGTTTCAGGTGAAAACACGTGTAAAGTTTATAGCTGGGTTTTTCTAAGTTTAAGCTGTAACCAGTCATCTGTGCTGCAACTATTTAATGTATAGGTATGTAGTGGGAAAAACTAAATTGATTTTATATATATCAAAATACGGGATGCCAATTGAATTTAGCATGTTTCTGGTCGTTCAAAAACCTAAGCAATGTCTTATATTTCTGTACTACGGACTATCATTTTATGTAGGAAATAAATGCTACAAAAACATGCAAGCTCATAAATGTACAAATTTATCATCGGCCTCCTTCACTATTTCGGAAAAATGCCATTATCCACAGCTGTGACGTTTCGGCTGTATTTTTTCAAAGAGGTCGGACCACAAATGTTTCCTGCAACTTATTGCCTTGCTCCGAGTAAGGGCCCCGCTATTTAGTTTGTAGGGACACAGGGGACCTATCCCTTTATTAAGATTAGGTACGGGTCGCTGTACGCCGACTCCCGACTTTTGTGACCGGCCCCACAATTATTTTCGGTTAGTAGATGATAGATGTTATTGCGAATATTGTTATGTTAAGATTTACAGAAAAATAAGAAGTTATACGAAAAAGGTCGGAAAAAAGTGCATTGACGAGCAAATAGATTTATACGTAGACTTCAGCGAGTCCCTCTGAGCACATTAGTAGGGATTAAGTATAAAATATACTGAAGTATATTCTTTTCAACTCTATTCGCTGAATTTAATCGAAGGATTGAACATTGCCTGTAGGTAAATAGGTACCTACGTGTGTTGTGCCAAATGAATGCTAAAAAACTTTATTTTGGTTCAAACCTTAGTCATTCCAATAACTTCGTCGATTACTCACAGTTTTTGTTCCATAGACACCATGATTGATATCCTGGAGGCACGCAGGACCCATCACGGATTGATACGCGTCATTACTCTAGTACGGCTAATCGCTGCGTGCGCGCATCACGCTCGGTCAACTCCTAGGCTTATTATTATTGGAGTAACAAGAATCAGGTTTGTTTCACCATTGTTTTGTTATGGCGACATACGTCGTTACTACTTTTTGCAGTCGATGATGAAAATAGCAAAATACAAATAGTTAGAGGATTGAAGATGAGTTTGACGTCTTCGCTGTTATATAGGAATTTTTTTGGAAAGAAACAAATTGAGATTACATTTACATAACTAAATAAGTACTCAACCAAACTTCAGATAATTTAATTATCTTATATTACAGATCTTATTTTAAAAATAGGGGAACAAACTAGAACCTAGTTCCTTGTTATTCATAGTTATCAAACATGTTTGTGTGTCTCTATTAAATTAGGATAAACTACAAAGAACCTACCTCCAATAAATAAGTACATATGTAAAGAAGAAAGGCGTTACATAAGCATCGCCATCAATATCCATTAATTTATAACAAAAGAGATTCCATCCATTACCCTAATAACATTATACTTACACGCAAGGAAATCCACAAAGCAAAAATCTTCCGGAATATTTACCTACTTACCTAATATAAAAAGAAAAATGTGCAGAACCTTTATTGTTATTTCAAGTCAGGCTATCTTCTTTATTTATATTAATGGACATAAAAATCATTAGGTAGATGGGATTGACTATTTAATTTTCGTCCCCCCAAATAGGTACAAATTCAGTTGGTGTATCGGAAAACCCAAACTACATATGTTTTGGAAGGGTATGAACATATTTCGGGGTACCCACCCCGAAATATGTTCATGGAAGCACAGATGAAAGCTCCACTTTTTACTTGCATACGTCAAAAGCATGGTTTAAGTGCCTAGTTCATGGAGCATAAGCCCTACAATATTGGCCAGGGGAGCACTACTAAAAGGGTTCCCGTGTAATATCTAAAGTAACGGCGTAAACCAGGGGAATAATTTTATCCGGCTCAATATTAAGAGCAGATGGTAATTTTTGGCATAATATGGAAATAGTAAGGTTTACGCATTTTGCACGTAGGCAAATTATTCAGTTTAGAAAGCATTTTGTAAACGGTTCAATGTTCCTAAACTTGTCCTCTATAAGCAACCATAAACTTTTTTGGTCAAAACCTGTCAAAACATTACATGATAGGTACTAACCTCTTTGGTTCCGTTAAACCTTGATCAGGAATTATGTACTGGCTGAAGTTCTTGAAAAAAATAATGAAAGCCATTTGCCATGGCAGAAAAATATAAAAGTTTTGCAATATGACCTCTTTGGTTCTGATCTTCTTACTATATACAGATATAACTTTTTTATCTATTTTTTTCAGTATTTGATAAAGTCTTTATTAAATATAAATATGATCTTAATCTAAAATAATACTAGTAACAATTGGCGGCACGTTTTCACAATTTCACAGCCATTTTTTACATTTCTCTTCACCACAAAGTTTTCCACATAAAGCGATTCAAATGGTAAATGGTTCCGTTCAGATATTATTACGATTTATGGGAAACGGTTCTCGCTTAGTGAATTTTTCACTGTGCTCACTGAAGCTGGAAACATTATGGTAAGATAAGAGTACTTTCTCTTCAAAACTTGAGTCAAACACCGTCGAATTTGCTGCGCATCGTAAATATATCATTTATGACGCCTTAACTTAAAGTTATGGTGATGTAAAACACCTTTCTCCCTTTAACTTTGCCTCGCGTGTATTCTTATAGCCCATCCTATCCAATTTGGTTGAATAGTACTACTTTGCTGAATGAAAGAAAACGCTCTCTTAGAATATTCAATTCGCAAGCACCAAGAAAAAGACAAGGTCTGCAAAAAAATAAAATCAATAATTTAAAATATTTTAATGAATGCATACGCAGAAGTAGATAATGGGTCCACGATGTCACTGTTAGTTATGTAAACAAGCAACTTATTCGCATCTGGTTAGACCGGAAGCTGACCCCGCGAAGTTGACTCGAGGTTAAACAGATGACGTACACTTACATAAGTGAGATAAAACTTATTGGCGTTAATCAACGTCTGGTACAGCGGACGTGGGACGACTAGACTGGCGATCCTTGTAAGCTGTTGGGACAGGAAACTTCGTGAGATTTTGTAAAATTGAAATTATTTGACATTTAAAATATTCAATGCTTATTTCAAGAGATTGCACAGTTGAAGTAAATTGAGTTAAGTATTTGCAAAATAGTTTAGCGGAATTTTGAACTAGTCTAAGTCAACCTTTTTTATTCCATGGAGACTCAGTATAGGTTCTTATGAAAAGTCAAGCTAGTTGAATGGTCTCATGGAGAAAAACCGGTAAGGGACTCCATGCACTCTTCAACACTGGAGAACTATCTAAGTAAGTACCTATGTAGGTAGTTGTAGATATCAGCTTAAAATAATACCTATCATCTTCACCTTAATACTTCGAAGCGATAATTTAAGTAACGTCATCACGACATTATGTAATTTATTGTTATATCTTCTGAAGGGCAACAAAACACTTACCGCCAAATTCCATTAAAATTACACACATTACTATTGTTCGGGTGCAAATCACGCGACTGTGGAGAAAATTACGAATAATTCAATGTTGTCTCAACAACTTCACGTCAGCGACATCTTGGCGTGACGTTATCGCAAGCGTCAGGAAGCGTTTGTTTCGTAACACAATCAACTGCAAACAATGAGAGAAAATTTTGAAAGACTTATTCTTGAAACGCTCGATATCAGTTCTGATGTAAGTAGCGATAGGAAAATGTTAAGGGCGTTTTTATTTTTGTAAGATATAGGAGGCAGTATCTAAAGTTCACACAAACAGTTATATCGGGAAAGCTTTCAAAGCACTGACAACTGAAAACGATTGAATCAATGTATTCAATCTCTTCCCCGAATGCGCCAGAAGGGTTATGCTCTTCAGCTATTGGTCAGCAAGCGTAGCACAGGTACAAAACTGCATAATAGCCTCATAACTATGAATCTTACTTAATAAAGCATGCAGTTCAGTCATTCGGACGACAGCATTGTTTATCGACCTACCTTACCACACACTCATGCAATGCGATCATAAAGAGCGACTGAAGAATAGTAGCCGTGAGTCACGTGTCGCAAGTCGACTGACAACAAAGGCTCGATTTGTCGCAGCATTGTCGCAGCCACAATGGCAACCGGGTCGAGTGGCTACGGAACCACGTTAATGTGCCTACGAGATATGCTTCGCTACATCGTGAAGCTTTTACTTTACATTTCGTGACTACTCTATGTGAAGGTCTCTTACATAGTCACTAGATCTACACAGGAAACGATTGCGTTTGTATTTGTCAAGCAAAAGAAAAGTCTTCTCAAATATACAAACTCGTAGCTGAAATAGAAAAGATAAGCAAGTTGGTCTGCAAGATACTTACTACCTAAGCTACAAAACAACAAGCTTCGGTTAGCAATGAGTTGCCAGAATCCAATAACACTTACGCACGAAATTCAATCCCGCAAGATAAACAAAGTGTTGTAACATCGCTAAACAAATTCCCACGGGAATTAATATTTCATTACATAAAATTAATCTTGATCAGTGACAAAGTCTCGCGAACAATGGATTATGAGACAAACACCGGTGATATAAACTGTGTAATCTTATTTCAATAAATAATCCCGCAAGATTGTAGTACCTTCTAGTTTTATTCTAACCATTTAGATTGCTTTTGCGCATAATTTTCTTGGTATCAGTGAGAAGTAGATTCGCAGCAATATTTTTTGCGAACGCTAATGCATCTGATAGCGGAGGAAGTCGTTGGCTGCCGCAGCCGGAAATTGTATAGCATTAGAGGGACATTAGCCGCTATGAAAGGGACACGTCGCCCTTATTGCATCTGAAGGTTAACAGTAATTTAATGGCGTAATATTTATCAAACTACAATCAACCGCGCATAAATAATTACTTCCATGACGCGGCCAGTTACTTGGAGATAAAGCTGGATATATGTGTTAGCCTTGAAGGAAGGAAAATATAGTGAAAATATACGATAAAGGAAGAAATAAAATGGCGAAATCAACTTACGTGGGGACATCTTTCACGCCATTAGAGCCTTCGTGATCCATATCAAAGCTTGTTGTCGTTAATGCAAGTTTGTTTGCGAGTCGTGCCCCATAACTTAGAGCTCTGTGTGCCTTTTTGCTCCATCATCGCCCCACTGGCCTTGGCTCCATGATAGCACGGACAGCCAAAAAATTGGTGGAAAAACGATAAATGACTCAACGAAGGAGATGACTGTCCATTTTTGCCAAAGAGATTCAAGACTATATGTTTAATGTCTTTGGTTTTTGTCAGCTTTTTCTGTCACAAAATGTCTGAATGTAAATGTCAACATCTCTATATTTATTATAGACCTATACCTATTGAAAAGTCTTGCCAGTCCCGGCAGAAACAAATGTTGTCCACAGATCCCATTCTAATATGATTTTCTCATGAGTTTCTCATGAGTTATGGCTGAGAAATTAATGAATATACTTATTTCCATAACAAAACAAGAAGCTATTAATATACTAGATAGTTAATTTAACCACTCAATTACAATTGATAGTCAATGAGTCCAGAGCCTTGAAGCTATGTTAGCTTGATTGAACTTTTCTCCGTCTAGTCTAGCAATCATGTCGATCAGTCGCGCCTAAATTGGCCTATTTACTGATAGATTTTCTATTATTGGCTATCAGAACAATAAATTGTTTGCTATCAGTTGGAGAGCCTTGACTCTCCAAGTTGCGGACCAGTTTGTTATCACTTGGCGAAAAGTGGATTGAATTTGGGTCGGTACATTTGCGAATCTCGTATCGAATCGGAACATTAACCTGATTGCCGTGTTTATTTTGAAAATTTCCTTCCTGATATACGTAAGGGTTACAACGTAAATGCAAATAAAACTGTATTGGCTTGCTGTCAGCGAATTTGTTTTCGGGTTGTTTGTTGTATCGGATACGCTGTATTTATCGTGAAGAGTAGCTTCTGTTGTAATTTGCATGGTAAGTTATAGGTTCACGAAAGGGAAATAGTAGTCCTTTTGAGGCTAATGCAGGCATAGCTGTAGGCCTACGTAAATCAAGTGTGCACACTGATTTGTATTGAATGATGAATTTTAGCGAAAGTGTTAGTTTGTCCTCGTTTTTAACTCATCGCCTTTGCTTTGCTTTCGTAATCAGGTTAAAGTAGGTCAAAATAAGTAAACAGTTAAAAACTCATATGATAAGAAAGCTTTTGATAAGAACCCGTATTATTAAAATACCAAACGTAGCGCGACAAAACTATTTTTGTTAAAAAAAAAAACACCCGCACGTCAGCCGTAAAAGCGTAAAAATATATCTTCGTTAAAATTAAAATCCAGATTTGATAGAGTAATTTGTAAGTATTTAAGCTGAGGCTTACCTAACGCGGCAGACACGCAACTATCGATGTGTCATAACTAGATGATAGGTATTTCAAAGGAACGTACCAATTACACCACGAATATACCAATAACGCGTGCGGCAATCAGTCAAGTCATCCGAGACCGTTGATGTTCGTAAGTACGTAGTTAGGGAGACTATGGTACAGTACTACTGTGGGACAACTCATAAAATGGTAGTGGCACACGTCGAAGGCCGATTATTATCAACCACGGCGGCTGTTCTCATATAAGTTGATCAGCCAGTGCGCAGGACATATTATAGCGCACCAGCATTTGAGCAGATACAGGTGCACTCCCTATTTCGCCACTCTCATAGCCCAAAAACACGGAAAATCCGACACCACTGGAGAGAGATCAGGCGCAGGACCGACATGTGCTCTCCGATGTACGGGTGTATCAATCACCAACTTTCAACTCCGGGCTACTTTGCGAAAGTTTCTAAAACCCACAAAGCGAATTTGGCCCGACCCGGGAATCGAACCCGAGACCTCTTGCCCAGCAGTCGGCTATGCGGCAACTAGATCAACGAGGCAGTCGGCAACTCATAAAGGCGTACCACGCTAATATTATAAATTCTGCAGGCATTCAGAAGCGTTAGTAAGAGCTGCAGCATTGGCCCAAGTCCAGATAATTACATACTGCATAATTTCAGCATCTGAGTTGATCTCCATATACCTACTGTCGATATAACTTATATAGACCTTTAAAATTGCACTATTATATTTGTATTCGGGCTCTCTGCGAATGATATAGCGGAAAAATTCTCAGAAGATTCAAATAAAAGGTGATTGATGACTAATTCCTATTGATTTATTGACTAATTTCCTGAATTAAAACGGTGTGTTAACTATCACTCGAACACAGCTGGGATAGGTTCTTAGAAAAACATGATTGTTTCACAGAGTCTGCTCTTTGAATTTATTTCTGTGGTTTTATGACATTGACACAATAAAATAATGAAGTTAAATAAATAAAGCGAATCATGACTAATTAAGTTATTACATTTTACTTGGGAATGAACACTAAATTAACAAAACGTGATGAAGCAAACAAATTAAAATGAATAACCAGCAAAATAATAAACAAACCAAAATTCTTTAAAATTATCGCTCCTTAGCTGTTTTTCGCATAATTGAATTAAATGTTACCTTTTATAGATAAACGACGAGATGAAAGTCAATAATCTGAAACTGACACATAATTATTTTTCTTCAAGAAAAAATTCTAAAAATGGGAAATTTATGGTCACCACACATGTATCACACATGCTTGCACAGTAGTTGTGAAAACAAGCAACTAACACACAGTGCGAACGTGGAATCGCAGAATTCAGACCACTTCATAAATTGCCACTCGACATTACCTAATTGATGAATGGACATACGGATTAATTAACGCTATTAACTTCTTGCTCTATTTTTCTAATTGATAACGCTTGTGGCTGCGTGGTAGCGGCTCATCATTCTTGTTGGTCAATTAATTTAGTATTCATAGACTTATTAATAACGTCCAAAGATACAGTTTCTAGTTTAGCCTTTTCTCAGCTATACGAGTACCTATAGGGGTCGGCTTCCAGTCTAACCAGATGCAGCACAGTACCAAGGTTTCAAACGGGGTGACTGACTACCTGATGACCTTTTCAACCCGGTTACCCTGCTACCCTGTACTCTTTGGGAAGATTAGGTAGTCATTCAAAAGTCCAAGTTTTGTCCTGGCTTATGTATCTGCTTATATGACGCTGACAAGGGCAGATATGAATATGGTCGAAAATTATGTAAAATTGACCAACTGTACGTACTTGAAGGAGTATTGTATGGGACCCCTAGTCGTAGTCTTGGTACATAAATGATTACTGTTATGTATAGTTTATCTTTGCATTTTCAATAATATTTTCTTAATGTGAGAAACAAACTACATTATATATTTTTTCGAAAGAAAAGAACTATCTCACTATAGAAAAAATATTCAATCGAACATGACATACCTACGCGTTCAGTTCTCAGAATCAATAATACTCGCTATGTGGATCATAATATATAATTGCAATACTGAATGCATAAGTAAACATCGCAGTTTATATACTTACCGTGACGTTCTCGTAATTTTCCGTCACGCGTGCTCGCCCCACGTGCTTACAGTGCATCCGAATATATTATTATGCCAATCTGAATTGTTTGAGCGTCACGCTTTTTTCACTTATGAGGTCACCAGACCACTACCAGGTATTGACTTAATCGACACAAAGTATCTTACTACTTTGTTTGCGGCACTACGAAGTAAAGAAAGTGTAGCATGACCGATAAGCCGCAAAACCAATGGAAATGAACGACTTTGTTGCTCGTCTGGTGTAAAGTTTTCTACATCAGCTGTGTGTCTTTTAGACGTGGAAATTTAAAGATTAACCAGTACCTTATAGTTTAAAATTATTGACGAGACAAAAGTTGACCTGCTTATCCTGAAAGTAAATCCGGTACTAGAAAGATCAAGCCTGGCCGGGATTAATGATGCGATCAATACAAATCGTGCAGAAGAGGCAACAATGAGAGCATATCAATGGCTCTTGCGCTCAAATGCAAAGCAATATGTTTTTTAATCCGTATCGGATCTAGATCATAGATCACGACGTCGCCTACTTTAAAAGTACAAGTGCAGGATCTATTGACGGTAATCTTATGCAAGAAGATTATTCAAACATGTAACTGTGGTAATATAATTCAACGCTATTCCGAGGCTCTTCTTTATTAACTGATTTCTCAAAAAGTAAACTTCATACTTTCTATTTATCAAGTTTATTTTGACATCCAAAATTGGGTCTACGATGATGTTTCAAATAATGTTATGGTAAAGTATATAAAATAATGATTATATTTTCACACTGACTAAGATGGTTTATTTGTATGACTCTATAAGGTAGCAAGGGCACAGCTCCTATAATTAACATATATTCATTAATTACAAGGAAATGGGCGTCAAGTGTTGAATACTTTTATTGTTAAGCATTGGAATGTCATGCGTGTTATTTAATAGCTATCAAGTTCGAATAACAATATGCGATATTGCTACCTTGTCTTCGGAATTTTATTTCAGGTACAATTGAGTCTCTATATACCTACTATATAGAGATGCCTCTATATTCTACCACACGAAGATATGTGACATGATTTTCATTTAAATACACGTCATTATTTTCTATCACACGTATATTTAGTACTTCATGGCTGGGTATTTAATAGGGGCATGATAGTATATAGTCAAGAAGGGCAACCGTTTATAAATAGTACTATATTAAGGCCACAAATCATATTAAACTATGAATTAGTGAGCCCTGCTGGCTATTCACCACACGCCCACAGCAATAGCTTCCGCCAGCAAGCCTGATGAAATCAAATGCCTCATAATACGCCGCCGGAATGCGACTATCGACAATGCGCATGGGCACTCAATTATTTTACATTACGTGTTGAAATCACGGCATTTCGCGCCATTTGTACGTACAGCTACTTGTGAAACGTTTACAGCTGTATGTAAAAACAAGGATATAAACACGTCAATTGCGAATTATGTTGGTATTGTAAGGGTTCCAAATTAGCAATGGCGGTGTTGAAGTATTTATTTGATTGAAATGCTGATCAAATATTTTACGCTTAAAAGACCTTTATATTTATTGGATTACGTACCTACTCGTGAAGTAAATTCAACCATGCTCATTCTAAAAGTAAGTACCTAAATAAGTAGTTGTGAACTTCAACCAGTCAATTTCAGTTTCAGCCAAAGTTTAGCAGAAAGTTGCTTAGTAAATTACGATATCGTCTGATATGCTTAAGTAATTCTAATAAAAATCCTTTAGCTACTGTGGAGCTTCTAACAGTTAATTGCCAAAAAAAGGAAAAGATAATATTTGCTCGGCTAGCGAAGTCCAGCTCTCACAAGAGTTTAGATAAGTTTAGGTGAGATTGAAAAGCTCAAGAAAACTAATTAATTTATACCGAAATATGACTGTCCCATATTATTATTAAAATTGTCATAATGTTACGAGGTAAATCTGAATTCATTTACATAGAATTCATTTGAATAGAAACTCGAAGATATTACTTTAATTGAATTTAAACTTGAGGCGCGTTTCGCATAATATCAAAAGTTCTGCTATTCTAATACCGTCTGAATGTCCGGTTGTTTTAAATTAATTTGTATTTTCATCCTCCCCTTCGTTGTTGCCCTTAATTAACGGTTAACACCCCCGCCACGTAGCAATAATTTACGAATTTAACGCACGCCGCTTGCAAAAACTGCGTATTATAAATTGAATAAAAATATGCCATACAAATAATGTTACAAAGTATGATCGCGGTCTCCAGTTTATTGAACTGATTTTTAACAACATAACTTTACTCCAAATTAATACCGAGACCACCCACATTTTACGATTGCAGGTTACCTATCGGGCCGATTTTAAAAATGATAACACATAAACCGGATCAATTAACGCCAATAAAACTAAAAATATGCAAATATAATGACGGTTCATTGACAATGTTGAACTTTGTGTTCGTAAACCGCAATTTTCTTACAATCCTTATTTATGGTCGACGTCGGAATCACACATCATTAATAATGTGTGTTAATGTCGTGAAATATGATGCTTGCGAATAAAATAACATAAACAATAGGTAATTACAGATTCCGAGGTCGTCTACTAAACAAAGACCACGCCTTAAAATCCAGTGATATTTTGTTTCAAAATCAAAGTAACCTTCGGAATGAGCGGCCACGGAGGGAAACCTAAAATATCATCGATAACCCGCTTACAGTCGACGACTGAGGTTGCTCTGATCTGTTTATTTATTTACTTTCGCTCGCTTTGCTTGATAAACATATAGCCACATATAGCTGCTACAGTGTCGGCACTCCGAGCAAATATTCAGCAGTGTGTCAACAAATTTGAAACTTCCGAGCCAGACAAGCCCCTGGTCAATCCGTGCTCCCCAAAGCAAACACTGCAGTAATTGGCTTTACATGCTGCAGCGCTGTTCAAAGCAGCTTTGAAAATAAGCTCAAACAAGATTTATAGCCGCTCTACAAAATTACTTTATTTATTATATAAGATTTATTGTTTAGACAGTTTATACGAAGTATTATTTTCTAATTAATATTTTGTCTCGGACGCCGAAGCTAATTTAAACTAGTCACACTTAATTAATTGATGTTTAATTAAAATTTAGAGTTCATTTGAAAGTTATTTCTCTTAATATTGATTCAATACTAATAATAATGAGAAAACAGTAAAACAAGATTGATGATCGATGTGTGTTCGTTAGTACAAATCATCCATTAGGTAAACCGTAAATCGCGACGCATGGTCTTAAAACTTATTTAACGTAAACACGTGTGGGTAGGTTTATTTAGCACAACAAAGGCTTTAACTAACTCAGTAAGTCATATGAAACTTTAGCTGAGACTAATGGGATAAAATTAATTCACAGTATGTAATGTAATACCCAGATAACACACGCATATCGCCAGATGGTCTTACTGCAGTTTGCTTACAGGCAAATGAAAGTGAAGGTACCATAAGCGCTTAAGATATTTTATGGCGGTAATTGTACAGCAATTTGGTTTCGATTGTACAGGCCAGCCGCTGCGCCGGTGAATGCATCGGATAGTGCATCGGTCGAAAGGGTCGCGGTTACGGCACGGCCGCCTCTCACTGCTCGCCGACCAAATGTCATCGCCAACTGCACTCGACAATGTAATTATACATAGCTGGCTGTACAGCCTTTGTGGGAATTATACGGAGCATTAGCTGCGTCTCCGCCGAGAGAAATCGAGAGTGCCAGTCTAAATCTTCCTACGTAAAAGTCAATTGAGGTCATTGAGGATAATAGTTGCTATAGAGATAGTAAGGATGAGGTAACAACATCCGACGATGTTTAAGAATTGATAAATTACTTAACGACTTTTGTAAAGTACAGTGGTATCCGCCACTGGTGTTAATTTTATCAGTATCAAAAATGTTTATAGTGGCTTGAGTGGTTTTTTAACTAGAACACAAAAAATTAAATGCGGGTGTATCGTAAGGAGTAGTAAAGTCGTACCTGCATTTGTTTAAGCCTAAAAAATTGTTAGCGATCAACTAAATATAAACAGAATGCGAGCGAGGAAGACAAGTTCAAAGATCATAAAAAAGAAACACCATCTCAAATAAATCATGCAAAGGCTTCTACAAAATGGAATGACGCTGTTGTAAACTAAATAGTCGTAAAGCTGTTATTTTGTCTCCGTGGTGACAATGAACTAAAAGATTAAATTTAAACGCTGCGAAGTGGAGAACCAATATTATGCAGTAATATTTCAACGTAGTTTATGAGTAAGGGGGTCAAGGGAATAGCGCACAAATCAATGGTGCATGGGTGTACGACACTTCCTCACTTTGTCTTGTGGACAATAAACAAAATGCCTGTCCAGTAGTCAGTCGACAAACAAAGAACACTCACTTTGGGGTCAGCATTTATTGTGAAGTTGCACTGACATTAGGTATGCTATTGTACAACAGAATGTCATTCAAACGAAATTGCGCAATTTGTCATTGTGATTCGTTTTCATTGATTAGGTTTCAGAATAAGCATGAGGGACGTTGAAAACTTTTATTATAAGTAACTAATCCATCAAGAGGATCACAATGATTGCTCACAATTTCATTGCACTCGGAGGGAGTGTGTGACGTACAGGAATGCAACGACCACTACGCTCTGTAGAGATATGTTGATACCATAAACACATGTAGTTTATTTTCGGATGTCCCTTCACTACCAAAGCATATTTAACGACCACATCCAAGCTCGCAGGAAGATATCATTAATAGAATAACATTAACAGATCGTTTATTATACACATTTTAAGCGGAAACATGAAATTAGAAATAATATTAACTTTCTTGATTTGATTTGTAACATATTTTAAAATGTGCTAGCAAGTCTAAACATTTCACAAATGTGTTCTCATTTACTTCCCGTTGCAACATAATAGTCCAGGTTATTTTTAACTTTGGACTTTTATAGTAACCAATATCCCTTATGTATTACTATACGGTATCCTTGTCTTGTTTTATTATACTAAAAAAGCTATAGTACCTACTATATTTTCGAAATAGGAAATAACTAAAAGAGCAAATTACCCTTTTCAGTACAGGTGCAAGCGCAAGGCTTTGCTGGCAGTATCAAATAGCGGCCATAACTTTATTCAGCGAGCCAGACGGAAGAAACTACAATAAAACAAAGCTCAAAATGAAAACAAGAGCACGGAAACTTGCAGTAAACAATGTTATTAATATTGACTCTCATTTTATTCTATCAAAGGAGATGAAAATAAGTGTTCAAAACAAAGCAATTTTCATATCTTTTTTCCTCGTTTCCGCAGATGAAGTAGGTTTGCTTATGAAGCAAAGATTTAAAAAGTATATAACGGTAAGCTTCGTTCCCTTCAATTGGCCATTCGTTTTGATCTTGTTAACTTCCAAAGCACGTTGGTTCCCTTGCGAATATAAAAATGCAAAGTAGAAATGTAGGCAAGTGGTGAATGCAAATTTTATCTTTTTGCACCCCAAGTTTGGTGTTTGGGTTTTATACGATAACAACATGTTGTGCTTCCTAAGCCATGGCTAAGACTGTGGTGTTCGGATTTACATTCACTTTCTGTAAGGGTGTCAATTTTGATCCCACTCTTTGATTGCTCACTTCCTCGGCTGCTTTACATAACGCACCTAATTATGGACGATTTCAATTACACAAAGTATGTTACCAGGAAGTAAAGAGACAAGATTCCTTATACGCAACAGTTTCGCGGAGTCATAGCAACGGATAAGGACATCACTTGTCGATTGTATCTTACGAGCCGTATAATCAATAATCGACTCGCATAATTCAATGAGCTTAGAAATCGATCGCAACAAATCAACTATTATATAATTAATCGCTTTACTTGTGTAAGTGTTTAATTACTTCGATTGTTCTAGAGATAGGCTCGCTTCTCAGGGACCATATTTGTTTTAAAGACAAGCAAAGGCGTGGGTCTTACAGATAATTGGGTGTTTGCTTTTTATTGCAGCCCTGGTTCGTGTCCCGTCCATATTGGACGGTTTTCCTAGATCGTGAAATGCCACAAGACAACGGACCGGACTACTTATTTACAACATTGGAATACTTACAGTTTTTGTTGTAAACAGAACGTTTATTTTATAATTAGCTTCACCATTTAATCGTATTGATGTATGTCGCGTCAATGTTAATTATGCTGTAATAATTGCGCTTTTCTGTAATTGATTCTGCTTATCTGTAACTTCAACAAGTAGTGGAAAATAAAAAGATGTACATTGTACTTGCTGTTCGCGACGGGCATCATCCGCGCGCCGCGAGCGCATAGTTAGGAATAAGCAGTGTTCGA
>NWSH02000517.1:5685520-5708701 GCA_002382865.2 Heliothis virescens
ACTCTGACTTGTATTCAGAGCTAAAGCCACAGTACGTTGCCGGGAACCAGCTTCTATCATTCCCACGGCTCTGAGCATTTCTTCCCTGCTTAAATGACGTCGCCGCTCCATAATAACGTTGGTTTTAATCAGTAGTAGGGAAACAGTAGCACTAATAATGTCTTCAATGCGTTGTATGTTTTTATAGGGAAAATATTGACAGCTGATTTTCATCTTTTACTCGAATTTGATTCACAGTTCCTGATTCAAATTATGAAATGCACCAAAAAGGATCCATATGAATTTATAAAATCATAAATTTATTACAAAGCCACATCTCAATCTCAAGAAATCCGCATAAAAATGCTTGATCCCTAGACACTTTTGATGTGTGTATTTAGTAGAAATAATTTTTTAGTTTTACGGTAACATATAAGTGATATTAACCAGACTATAATCATAACTCAATCATTCGCAACATAAATGTTTTACATTCATTTACTTACGAGTTTTATGAGAAGAAACTTGTATTAATAAAATTAATGGCACTTGCAACAGAAAAGAGTTTATTGTTCGCCTTCGTACGTAAATGTTAACGACATAGCAACAGTTTGATTACTATAAATTATAGTGTCAATGTTCAGGTAAGGACTGCATATACCTACTTATTTACCTTATTGTATTATTTTATATTTTGTGTCAGTAAGTAATATCTGTGTTTTCCGCAATAATGAAATCATCTTTCAGATATTTGTAAAAATTAAAGTAGTGACTTAATTAGAGTGCACTTAAATCATAGCATCAAACAAACGATAGGTGAAGGGAAACGCTCCAATACGCACTTCTAAATATCTCAAGTGACTATCGAAACCCTAGACTATAAATCGATAAAACTGTCAGCACAACAGTTTGCTCTCAATATCGTTCACAGCAAATAACTTTAATTAAATAAACAGAAGTCGTTATGTTAATAAACAGACAATTCATTAAAGTGTCGAATCATATCCTGGGAGCGTTATATCGAGTGTTTTTATAATCGAGTACTTATCGAGTGCGAGCCACGATGCCCGGGCCTACAACGCCCTGCCCACATAAGGATATCCCTGGGAAATAAATAGATACGGGGTCCTTTTAGAACACGCGTACTATTATCAGTAGTTGGTTACGAATTTTGTTATAGTTATACAGCTATGGGAGTTGGTGTAACATGGAGGATATGCAAGAGTCGGACCACCGTACTACCCTTTACCTTTACATTAGTAATTGTGCAAGGAAGATAAATATATTGCTAATTAGAATATTATAATCAAAATGATTAGGATAAGCGTCTGCAATTGACACTCTAATTTGTCGGTTCCAAAATAAAATAAAATAAAATCTTTCTCAGCATGCGTTTAGCATGATATTTATGTATGACGAAGTAAGTCCCACTTAAGTAGGATCCCAAGGGACGGGAGGTTCAATCCTATCCTACCTCACTTAAAAGGGATATACCCATCTCACTTTTTCAAAATCACATTTATTTCAATGATAACTCAATTTGTCAAGTGGCGATAGGTGGCAGATTTAAGAAAAAAATGGATGATTCAAGTATCTCGTTGTCATTAAGACAGTTTTAAGTGTCATAATCTGAGTGTTCAATGCAATAACCGGGTAATATTTAGAAGCAATAAAGCTGAGCTTTTCACAGCATAGAGCACGCGATCGCGCTACACTCGATATCATAATAAACAAGCCCAAAGTAACACTTTGTATGTCAGCGTTAGTCCGCCGACTGCCAAGTACGGCGAAGGTTCCGGGAACTTTAATGCCTCAACATCTTCTGCGGAATATAAAGTACATAACGTAACTCGTCCTTCCGCCTGTATGCACTCGCGACACTACAATACATATTTATACTCACATCAGCCACACCGCCCACAATAACTTATTATATCAGCTAAATTATTATCTCGTTTACAGAACAATTAATTGTTTTAGAATTCCTAATCGCACGATTAAGACTACACAAATGGTAGCCTTGTGTGATAGAGAGGTTTCTTAATCAAATAGACAAGCAGTTTGTTTAGCTAATTATCTATGAACATAAACTTCATAATAGATATTATATGTAAATTAGTGGCAGCATTCTTTGATAAATTATGAGATGACTGTTATAGGCATTGATAAGATGTACTAGAATGTACAGACGCGTTTCATTTAGTACATTAGACAAATAAGACCTGTTTCGTAAAGTTGATGTGTGGATTTACCAAACGTGTTTGTTAACTTCAGGTACAGTTCGGTTAAATATTTGTTTCAAATGTTATTCATCAATTGAGATAGAGTTCAAACTACACTTTAGGAAATACCTTAGAATATTACGTGCCATTTGTGGGTACATTTAACAAATTAAGTTTGTAATGGAGTATTGTTTATCTGATGCACAAATGCAGCTAGTAACCGCGGTACGTGCAATATCATTCGAAGAATAAATAAGTATGAAGTGTCAAGAGACGAGTACCTGTGCCTGAGGTATGTGTAGGGTCCTGCAGTACGTTACCGCGTTAACCATTAAAGTCCATAGTTTTAATAGTGGAGTCACGCTCCCGCGGCGCGGCACACGAGTTTGTTTTACAATGATGTTCACATACAGTTACTGGTTAAATTAAACGTGCGCAGTATGGACACTGTATAAATAATTAGTCAGGCGACTGTAATATTCATCTGTGAAACTTGTACAGACAACAGCACATCAAGTTACCACAATCTGTCAAATTTCTGCAATCGATTTTCAATCTTATCACAATGGAGGTAGGTTAATGTTCGATTGGTAAAATTTGACAGATTCGTATACGTTGACCTGCTGTTGTCTGTACCTACAGGTAATTTATACTAACTACCGTAGCTTGGAACTGTTACAACTTAATTTACCATGTCTATGACTATGAATTCTATTGGATTATTTTTGAACACATTTTAGAAACCATCCAAAATGGCATTTACTTTCCTGTTTCTTTTCGTCTTTTCCTCTAATCCTTTCCTTGATTTCGTGACTTTTATTCTAAAGCTGAGGCTGACATAAAAATGTTCGGTTCAGCGGAATATCTCTCCAAAAGGCAGCGATCATAAAGTCTGACATTTTGACAAAGTAACTTAAAGCTTTAGGTACAGTACGTAGGCTTCGTCGACCTCGTCCTTGATGTCTCTATAAAAATATTAATAGCGTGTTAACTGTAGGCGAGAGATGCGAGCGATAAGATTCAATCAATGATAATCTCGATATAAGATAGTATTGAGCAATGAATAACTCGATTTATGTTCGACCATTTGAGAATGCCACCTAAACAAATGATCCGATTGCAGACACAGAATTGGGGTAATATTCGCTTCGAATAAAAGGATAATAGCGTGTGCAGGTAATTTGGCTCCATAAAAGGCAAACGTATTCATCAAAAGCAAAACAATAGAAACAATAATGAAATTCGCAGTTCCCCCGCGTTCCAATTCCGTGACAGCCCTCGCAATCGTTTGGTGAAATAAATGGTGCACGAAAAATTTATGTCGTCTGCGATTCTTTTCGGCCCAGATTTGGTCGGCCCAGTTCCTAACACCCTTCGCCTTCCCTTTGTCACAGCTCTTTCCTAACTAGTGCCAACCTTTCATATATCAAGTTTTTGAGCTCAATGACTGGCGACTGGAACTTTGATCATTCAGCTTGGCAGTAGATCGGTTTTATTCAGGATAGGTAAATAGTGAGGAAAGTTCTGTTTTTCAGTGACTTCAAGAAAAACAGAGTCAACACGCCATCAATAAATATGTACGTTTCCATTGTCGACTCTTTCCTTGAAGATTGTATGACTTGTGATCAATCAATTACTACAGATCTGCAACTGTCATCAAATTGCTATTCATAAGGAATTGGGTCATACGTTGGGTTATATTTCTTATTCTGGTTAATGTTTCCTTTCGTAAAAGATACTACTACCGTGGCAACTATTTCTGATAAATGAATAAATAAATAAAGGTTAACCGTTTTACGCCGAAGAAAACCACACCGTGACCCAAAAACACAGACCGCGATACAAACTAATACAATAAGCACAAAAAATATCTGACCGTCACTAAGAATAGACGTACAGACGACGCGGTTATAAAAGGAAACGGTTCCCGAAACGTCTCTTGTATGCAGTTGTGTCACACGGCGCGCTCGCTGCGTGCACGCATGTTTACCCGTTGCTTTTAATTATCCACGAGCCGTAAATCTCGAGGTGTAGTTCAGCATTACCTTAATGTACAAACTCTTGATAAATATCTAACATGAAGCCGCATGCTAACATTATGTCATACAGAGAATTATGAAACGATGCAGTATCTGTACATAATACACAAGTCGCGCTGTTACACTTTTAACGAACTGGTTATCGGAACACAAGGCAGCTATAGGCGACCTGAGCCAGTGCATTTTTATCTTGTTCACTGATAAACCGAGCGGAGGACATCTGGTGTCGAGCAGGGTTTCGAGTGTCATAACTTTCATAAAAAACTTCTCATACCGAGACTGTAACTTTAAAGACCTTGTGTTCCGATCAATTATCTCATTGGATACATCGATTAGAGTCGTATAAAATTATGAACGGTTACGGCTTAATTCATGATCATGTGAATATACAAATATCCATAACTCGGTGGGCGGCATCGTGAGTGTCGAGGAGTGAGTCACGAGCGCGGCTGCAGTGGGCCAGTAGGCGCGGTGATGTGCGCATCGCTGGCGCGGGATGGCACTCGTACCTGGGCTGGAGAATAGGCAGCAATTAGGAAGTGCAGCGCGCTGGTGGTGGCGCGCGCACGCCAGGCGGCACATCGAGGTCGTCGCTCGGCCGCTGGCAGCGCGCCAACGCCACACACTCTTCCATAATTTTAACAATTTGCACTTAAGTCCCACCCCGCCGCGGGGACGTGGAATAACTAGGCGTAGGTACTACGATCGTCCTGGTTGCCAACTAAATAAAAAAAATCACTAGGTATCGATTACAATTATACTCGGAGCCAATTACAATTTACAATACGTTTTCCTTATTTGCATTAATTTGTCGTTAAAGGAATCAATTTGGTACGGAGTCGCCGAGTACCCCAATATNGGTAATTTATACTAACTACCGTAGCTTGGAACTGTTACAACTTAATTTACCATGTCTATGACTATGAATTCTATTGGATTATTTTTGAACACATTTTAGAAACCATCCAAAATGGCATTTACTTTCCTGTTTCTTTTCGTCTTTTCCTCTAATCCTTTCCTTGATTTCGTGACTTTTATTCTAAAGCTGAGGCTGACATAAAAATGTTCGGTTCAGCGGAATATCTCTCCAAAAGGCAGCGATCATAAAGTCTGACATTTTGACAAAGTAACTTAAAGCTTTAGGTACAGTACGTAGGCTTCGTCGACCTCGTCCTTGATGTCTCTATAAAAATATTAATAGCGTGTTAACTGTAGGCGAGAGATGCGAGCGATAAGATTCAATCAATGATAATCTCGATATAAGATAGTATTGAGCAATGAATAACTCGATTTATGTTCGACCATTTGAGAATGCCACCTAAACAAATGATCCGATTGCAGACACAGAATTGGGGTAATATTCGCTTCGAATAAAAGGATAATAGCGTGTGCAGGTAATTTGGCTCCATAAAAGGCAAACGTATTCATCAAAAGCAAAACAATAGAAACAATAATGAAATTCGCAGTTCCCCCGCGTTCCAATTCCGTGACAGCCCTCGCAATCGTTTGGTGAAATAAATGGTGCACGAAAAATTTATGTCGTCTGCGATTCTTTTCGGCCCAGATTTGGTCGGCCCAGTTCCTAACACCCTTCGCCTTCCCTTTGTCACAGCTCTTTCCTAACTAGTGCCAACCTTTCATATATCAAGTTTTTGAGCTCAATGACTGGCGACTGGAACTTTGATCATTCAGCTTGGCAGTAGATCGGTTTTATTCAGGATAGGTAAATAGTGAGGAAAGTTCTGTTTTTCAGTGACTTCAAGAAAAACAGAGTCAACACGCCATCAATAAATATGTACGTTTCCATTGTCGACTCTTTCCTTGAAGATTGTATGACTTGTGATCAATCAATTACTACAGATCTGCAACTGTCATCAAATTGCTATTCATAAGGAATTGGGTCATACGTTGGGTTATATTTCTTATTCTGGTTAATGTTTCCTTTCGTAAAAGATACTACTACCGTGGCAACTATTTCTGATAAATGAATAAATAAATAAAGGTTAACCGTTTTACGCCGAAGAAAACCACACCGTGACCCAAAAACACAGACCGCGATACAAACTAATACAATAAGCACAAAAAATATCTGACCGTCACTAAGAATAGACGTACAGACGACGCGGTTATAAAAGGAAACGGTTCCCGAAACGTCTCTTGTATGCAGTTGTGTCACACGGCGCGCTCGCTGCGTGCACGCATGTTTACCCGTTGCTTTTAATTATCCACGAGCCGTAAATCTCGAGGTGTAGTTCAGCATTACCTTAATGTACAAACTCTTGATAAATATCTAACATGAAGCCGCATGCTAACATTATGTCATACAGAGAATTATGAAACGATGCAGTATCTGTACATAATACACAAGTCGCGCTGTTACACTTTTAACGAACTGGTTATCGGAACACAAGGCAGCTATAGGCGACCTGAGCCAGTGCATTTTTATCTTGTTCACTGATAAACCGAGCGGAGGACATCTGGTGTCGAGCAGGGTTTCGAGTGTCATAACTTTCATAAAAAACTTCTCATACCGAGACTGTAACTTTAAAGACCTTGTGTTCCGATCAATTATCTCATTGGATACATCGATTAGAGTCGTATAAAATTATGAACGGTTACGGCTTAATTCATGATCATGTGAATATACAAATATCCATAACTCGGTGGGCGGCATCGTGAGTGTCGAGGAGTGAGTCACGAGCGCGGCTGCAGTGGGCCAGTAGGCGCGGTGATGTGCGCATCGCTGGCGCGGGATGGCACTCGTACCTGGGCTGGAGAATAGGCAGCAATTAGGAAGTGCAGCGCGCTGGTGGTGGCGCGCGCACGCCAGGCGGCACATCGAGGTCGTCGCTCGGCCGCTGGCAGCGCGCCAACGCCACACACTCTTCCATAATTTTAACAATTTGCACTTAAGTCCCACCCCGCCGCGGGGACGTGGAATAACTAGGCGTAGGTACTACGATCGTCCTGGTTGCCAACTAAATAAAAAAAATCACTAGGTATCGATTACAATTATACTCGGAGCCAATTACAATTTACAATACGTTTTCCTTATTTGCATTAATTTGTCGTTAAAGGAATCAATTTGGTACGGAGTCGCCGAGTACCCCAATATGATCAAGTTATTGCGACTTTTCATGGCAGTCATTCTATCTGCGTGAATATGAGAGTGGCCACATCAGCCGTGTTAAACATAATACTTGATCAAGAGCCGATGAAAGCATAATTGAAACCTGAGCTTGTGCTCCGTTCGGTTAGTGCAAATGAGCGCCTCTCCGTAATGTTCTCGCCTTACTGTAATGTTAATCTTGCTAAGTCAGGCCTCGGAATGTATTTTGATTACTTGTGCCAACATAATATTACTATCACATACGTCTTTTATTACTTTAAGAGATCATCACATCGTTTTTTTGTCGTGACAAACGATATGGCATTGTTCGTACTCAGTCATAACAGCATTTGTAAGTGACTAATTATTTCTAATAGTTACAAGTAGCTGGTGGTAGCAGTTTGAAATATTAGCATGCCTATGTTTATACTTGTAGTTATCAATATTTTTATTACACACACAATAGGTCGTGCATCGTTGGTAAATAATTCGACACGTTTACTAAATACTATTTCTATGGTTTTTATTATCCTTTCCACTGCATCGATGGTACGTCCGTATACTAAACAAATGTCGTGGGAGTATAAAGAAATGATTCACCACGTCCTACGCCTTTATATACCCATCCACAGCCCGTTATGATTGAGAATATGTTCGAAGTAAAAAAAAAATAACAAAAATATATTTACTTAAATTAGTGCAGATTAAGGTCGTGTTTCGTTCACAGCACATTGGGTCGAGTACATCGATGTAACAGGAGTCCCGGGCTATTAGCGCACATGACTTGCCAGTTTACTGGCTCCGGAACACCATGGCGTTACAACCGACCCCACCGAAACTGCATCATAATCAACCTTAATGTGGACGGGGACATCACCAAAATACCTTATCACTGACAGTCTTTGTTGCATACAGCATGTAAAAGCACGTGCGAGCACATTCAAAATTTGAAAAGATGTCGTCGCATTTTATTTAAAATGAGGTTCTTTTCAAGAAGAGTGCAAGAGTAATATAAACAAATATATTCAACCGCTATAATGGGCTCGGTAATGACTTGTCATTTAAGGCGAGCTGGCTGTTTAGTTACAGACGAAGTACAAAGCCTCGCCACGCTCCTGTTAATTCCTCGACACTTTCCCAGTGCTCTGACGTTAAAAAGGAAGTCACGGCCCAAGGTTCGTTGCTCCGTGACTTAATAACCCCCGTCGTGAACCCTGTCACACATGAAAATGAAAGTTGAGTTCTGCTTAGAAGAAAGTGCACATGATTATCACAAGGCGCGGAAAAAACAAATGATTCGTTAACCGCCTTTTCATGGTTCGTTCGGATACCATTAAAGACAAGTAACTGTAAAGATTTGAAAGGTTTACTCAAAGTGAACCAGATGCAATGCTTTATAAGAATGATAATATCAATACGTTTTTGTTTTATTTACAAAGTACCTCTGTTTAACATACTTTTATACTTGGCGCAGACGGCATACAGTATCTATAACAATTTGCATTCGAGAAGAAATAACACTGTAGTTAAAAGGTAGAATTAAAATTGAAATAAATGGTGGTAAATTGATTCTAAGTATTCATTAGCATTATTTAGTTTATTCAAGAACTAACAAAGTGCCCTGTAAAATACGCAAGTAACGTACTTACATAGTACGAATACAATCAACGTCGATTGCTATCGATTCTTTAAATTAGTTACTTAAATTACTTTTATCTCCGCAGAAGTTATTCACTTAATTATAAACGACATTACGGCAAATTATCCATAAATTATTGAAAGCTACAGTAATCGTCTCATTTGCAGAATCTCACAGTTCAATGTCAGCGGGGAGTCGTAGTCGCTGGGCCGCGAGATGAATACAAATAGTCGTCTTGTTTTTGTTGGAAATCCAATACTTCGATTTAGATTAAGTGTTTTTCTTGTAGGCGTAACTGATACACAGTTATGAAAAACAAACAAGGGATTATTACGAATTGTGTTTTCACACATGATTTTATACAGCGCAGGTCTTGTTACATATTTACTTAGACATAAAATAGCGTAGGCGTTGCGTAGGCACCGCGTAAAAGCTTCTCCAAAAAATGTTTTCTTTCGTGCGAATTTCCACGCACTTCAGTATTTTGTTTTACAGACTTTTACAACTTAAGTTAAACCTGCTGTATCCGGATTTAGCCATTTTTGACCGTTACGTGTTTGTTTCGATTTATCTACATTACACATTTTCCAAATAAAAAATTAATGAAAACCATTATGCAACTTTTAAACGATCGTTTAGTACAAATACAATAGTACCAATTTCGCATTTAGGTACACGTAATTTATATTTAACAGTTTTATTTTGCCTCGGTTTATCTTAATGTCGTATTTTGTTAACGTTACGAAATTTATTGCTAATAAATTGTGTGACCGCGAATTCAAAAATGTTATGGGGACTCTTTAGATTTTTTTATAAAATAGTCATTTTAAGCCAGGTTTTCCTGTAGATAACGTAGCTAAAATCTTAAATTAAATAGATAGGAAACCAACGATTCGTTTACAGTTATTGGCTATAGAAATTCTCTTTTATTTCACTTTACCACAAAACTTTCACTATTTATTTCGTAATTATGAGCACTTTTCTCGCGTGTCAATATCAGCCATCAATCATACAAAGTGATTGTCATCCCACCTGATCAATATCGACAATAGACGATAATTTGAAATTCTGAATACTGGCAACTCTTATGTATTACTTGCAACATTTTCAAGTACTTTTAACATATTTGTATATTCTTATGTGAGATTATACATATTTGTGGTAATGTTTGTATATCACATACTTATAATAAGAAGAGCCATTTACTTCTCGCTGTTTCTCATAATTCTAACTTACTTACTAAAGCTTATACCGAAAGTTCCAATATTTCACAGACTACTTAGCTACTGCGCGCACCTAGATAAAGGTAGCCTATAGGCTTCACGTAGTCTATAAATGAGCTATATAATACTTTAGGAATTTTGTAAAAAAATATGGTTTGACGAGAGTATTTCATGAGATTAGTCACTTTTAAACAAACCAGCAAACTTTTCAGCTTTATTATACTAGTATTCAGATGCGCCCCAAAAATTGTTCGATGTCATCGGGATGACGTGTAGTGAACTATAACCTTAATGTAATTTGGTAGCGAGTGAACGTTAGTTTGACTAATGTGAATGGAGTGTCTATGTTTATAGCTATAGAAAATGCTCCAACTCAAACAGTTCAGTGACTTAAATGCCATGGGAATAAGAAGTGTTAGATAATGGCCTTGGGATAAACCGCAGCAAACAACTTGGAACTAAACCAACAGTATTACTCAGGTGTACAAGTAACAAGATCAGTGTTTAGCACCAAACCAACAATTAACCGGTAGCCATAAAGCACTAGTTAGCAGCTGTAGGCGATTTAAATTATCCTTTATAATATCCCCGTAGATGGCAACTGGTTTTGTCTACTCTTGAATTGTTGTTTTGAAACGATTTGTTGGCTATAAAATAAGTAATTATCATCCAGTTCTTCATCTTATGTGACATCGAGCTAGTAGTACTAAATCCCTATTTATGGCAGCCATAAAGTTATTACGGATGCTCTGTCTTTTTATCCTTTAGGGAACCATTTTCATAAAATATTGTGAACATATTGATATCGAATCAAAGTATACGGAACTTTCTATGTGACATTTTCTTTTGTTTGTTTATAAATATGTAGCATAAATAAAATAAATATGTAGTAGGTAGCCATATTGTTATTAATGATCAATTCAGCGACATTTGCATAAATTCTCGTCCTCTTCTGAGCAATGTGAAGAAACTTTGAGCTCGAAGCCTCTCTATTTACGCAATACTCAGATTTATGGATCTCCGGCATTTCCAGCGTACAATGATTTATTTATTACAAAATCATAAAATATTTAGACTATGTTTAGGCTATAAAACAATCATTTGAAATCTCTTGTTTGAAGTTTTTTAATAGATTCCATTCCCATTTCACGCTTTGTTTGCAGATCAAATGCCGAAATTCGTTTAATGTGTCCCCATCTCGGAACAAAATTGAATGAAAGAAGTAATAGAGCGGGAAACCAAATTAGAGGGAAAGTTCCTATTTACTAACGGAAAGAGGTTCGCCTCTCGAGTAAAATTTTCATCAAAATGACAAAACTTTTGAGATTCACGCAAAGAACTGGGTTTGTATTTTATAACGATTTCTTTAGATTCAACATAGGACTTTAATATAAACAGTGACTTCATACTTCATAGTACGTTTAAGTACTGTTATGAAAATATTTATAGTCCACTTCAATCAAGCTATGTCGTTTTAAACACCATCGTGGAAGGCATCGCCATAGAACGTGAGTGGACAACTCAGGAGGCTCGGTGAAGCTAAACCAGTACCCATTAGTGAGTGCCTAGCCGCAAAAACAACAGGGAACGAATCGGGAATGCGCCCTGGATCAGGCTCCACGCAAGTGTTGCTACATACAAACGATTATCCTTGACTGCTGGAAAATTTCTTGCAAATTATAAATAACAAATTATGTTCCAACTTCAGTTCATGACTTTTTAATTAAGGAACTTGCTGATTAAAATTTCTTCAGAAGAAAGACATCGTCGGAACTTTCGGGTAGCAAAAAGTTGTGCGTCGAATATCAATTTTCGACAGATCCTGTCAGATTGTCGAGTCATCTCTCTGATCTGACTAAGGATAATGAATTTTCCTTGTGCGAGCAGCAAAGACCACCATGAGCTGGTTAAATTTAGGAACTCGATTGAATACAAGTGACCTTTAATATTTTATTACATACGCATTCTTATCCGCCAATGCTTGGAGGATGAGAATTTAATTCAAGTATCATTTGAGATAACTAATAGTGGTTGTTAATTAAAAACATCGTTTAGTTAATCGAGATAATCAGACGACTTCGGAACGCAAAAAGAAGAGGATAACCCGCAAGAATTGGACGATCGCCCTCAGAATCTATGTTGTACAGCAGCAGTAGCAGTTATTTAATGGTTATTACTGAGGTATAATCTTATCAGTTAAGTTTGTAGTACTACCTGTAAATATTCCGGCGCCGAGCGTAGACTCCCTCCATGTCATCGCAAAAGGGAAGCAAAGTTTAGTGTTTAAATGTTTTTATAGGCTGGCACCCCGATAACGTTGCCATTAGGTAGTGAAATAGCACACGTCTCCGCAAGGACCTCATTTACGATGAATAGCCATCCGATCATGAAGGATCCGGTTCTATGGTTTAATTACGCGTTCTTGAACGTAAGTTACGCATTGTTTCGTATCTAAATGTACTTGCTGTGAATAACATGGATGTCTTTGAGCCTTCACGGAATATAGAGGTATTGCTTTTTACGATGCAGCACTGCGCACAAAACTGCAGCCACTATGCATCCAGTCCTGCATTACTTTTGTAAGCAGCGACTAAATGCAGAAGGGCTTTTTATATTAGCACTCCGGTTTTATCACTAAGTGCTCATTCTTCTTACCTTATTGATAAAGTAGCTGCGTGTAAATACTTAAGTTTTTGTATCGCTTATTTTTATTTTATTTTGCCACCATTCGCAATGATAAACCGGATAGTAGTCCAAAGGTTTCTTTAAGCTTCCTGCAATTTTTAATAAAAAATATTGGTGTCTAATATGTATCGGTTACGCTGCTACGCAACGAATCGCGTAGACAAATCGAAAACGTTCGACCGAATCAAGTTGACGTTCCCATACATCGTGAGATCGCACAGAATCCAGCGAAGTGAATGACCAATTACATCTGAGGGCGGATGTGCGTCGGCGATTCCACTCGAAATGTAATCTAAAGGCGCCATTACCTTCACGTGGCTCCGGCTGCCTCATCAGCTACGTAATTCACGTAATAAAAGCAATCTGTTGACACTCGCAACCCTTTACACCGGACAAATTGTTCACTTGGTGACCCTGAGCGACTTCTAACGATGTGGCTTTGTTGATTTCAGCTGTTATTATTGCCTTTTGATTTGTGATGTATTTGATGTTTGATGTACACGGATGTACATATTTATTATAATATTTAGTTGATAAATGTTTCGTTATTAGTGTACCATTTAGAATAATAGCACGACTAATGATTTGAACTCTGCGTACAGTTGTAAATCGCGGTAGAGGCGCGCGGCTCCGGAGGTAACTAATGTCATCCCGCTAAGAGTTCCCGGTAATACAACCATTAACAATGAATGATTTACTGGCGCCTCTATTCCTTGAAATTTTAATTAGTAATCAATCAATAACAAGTTTCTTGTTGACGGAAATTCCGGAGTAATATGAAACAGTATATTTAGAATTTTAGTTATGTAGATGCAAAAAGTACGTAATCTTGGCAGAAGCCACATATGTTTGATGGTAGCGATTAGATAAGAACATGTGTTATGAAGTAATGTGCAATTTCTCTCGGTTGCTTGCTCCCATTACAGCGGGTGCGTGGCGGGTGGAACTAGAACGACCTCGAAGGACGGAGTGGCGGGCGCGGGGCTGCGCGCGCGCATTGTACTCGCCGCGGTTGCGCTATATCCGCATAACTCGCTTGACCGCCCGCCACAGCTAATTAAAGAGCTGTTACGCAGAATTGCTAACATCTAAATGTTTTTTGCTACATGGGATCATATTTTGTAAATTCTACGAAATTATGAGCACTTCGGCCCCAATTGTAGAATCTTAGAATAGATTAACCTAGTTGAACTCCGCATAAAGGGCCAAAATACCCTAAATAGTTATGGGAATAGTGATGAAAATATTTGTTATTTCTTAAAGCACTTGTTATCCAATAGAATTATAAACCTAAATAGTTTTTATTACATGCTTACCTTAAAAAAATACGCGTTATCGTTTATTACATAAAACACAAATAAAAAGTATAAAACGCCTGAACACAATTCATTTTCTATTGAATTCGAATAGTTGCGTAACTTTTGTTCAATCAATTCTTCTGACAAATATCGCCTACTAAAAGCAATCAATGACCGTTTCAGGAAACTATGGCATTCCAATGTTCGGCTGAGTCACCGGGATGGACGGCGAACACGCGCCGAGCCTTTAAGACCTCAATCAAATGTCTTGCGCAGCTATCTACTATTTGCGGACAAGTAATAATTGCCTTATAATTCTCAGAAGAATTCTAAAGTAAGTTCCATTGCTTTAGACTTTCTTCTATCTAAATTGAAAAGAATTTACCACAAACGAGCGGCGAGCCATTTAAGTCTCAATGAACACGGCTCATAGATCACATTCTTTAGATATCTCTTTACTTCCTTAATTTAAAAAGTATACATTGCTATATTTGCAAAGATAAACAGATGTTCGAAAATATTTTGTCATACACAGGATCATCATGAAAACAAACAAATAGTGGACGATAAAATTATATTCGGAGACGTTACTGCGGTACGAGGGACGAATTCCGAAGATTACTCTCAACGTTTGGGTAATGTAATAACTACATAACATAAAATATGTAGGTCGGATGTTTTGCCAAATAGGCTGTTTTTCACCACTACCGCTGTTTATTTCCACAAAATGTAGGATTTCGTGGCGAAATAAAATGAACACGTAGTTTGATGTCTAATAAGATGGGTCTTGTTAAAGAGCTATTTGTTTGATTTATGAAAATATGTGCTTACGAGCTGTTTCCTGCGGTTCCTGCGTCTTTAAGAACTTTCATAAATTTATTGTTAGTGCACAATAAAGCAATGTTTGTACCTTTCAGGTTTCCAAGTCATTTTGATCAGCTATTCGGTTATATAATTTTCCTTAGACCTAAGCATGTTTTTCACTAAATTAGCTTTACAACCTTTCTCATAGTGGGCAAAGTGAAGCTGAATGTGATGAATTTTCATTATCATGCACCATCATCATGAAGGTACGATGGCATATTTTCATGAATATGCCGCGTTTACATACGAACAGTAATTATAGGCACATGCACGTATAATCATACATTTGTAGTGAAAGTGCGGCACGTCGATATGACCAAATGCCGCAACTATACGCAACTTGAATACATTTTCTCAAATTATAATGGCAGCTAATAGCTCTGTGGTGCCACGGTAATTTCATAAAGTAATAGCCCTGAAATTAATTATTTTGGTTTAGTAGTGAATTTTCACGAGACGAGAATTAGTTATCAGTGTAATTTTTTTAGTATAAGATGTAGAATAACTTAAGGCAAAGGTATGTACTTACCTATTCTGTAGAATATTAACCAGCGTAAGATTCTTGCTAAGGTTGTCTTTCAGAATGGCATTATTTCGCAAATAATTCAGTTTTATTGTAGGGTTAACCATTTATAGAGTAGTGCATAGGTACCCGCCCAATCGGAGAAACTGAAAAGGATTTCTTATTCTACACAACTGTAATGGTGCATGCTTTTTACTCTATAGTAGTAAAAGTGGTACATGCGTTCTTTCCACATATTGGAGAAAACGTCAGTCACCACAACAAGCATATCATCGGAAATGCTAATAGGTACATCATGCAATAAATACCATTATAAAAATTGCATGACTCGTGACAAGAGTAAAGTGTGTCGCGTGCGCAGACAAAGATGCTCTCCGCCCGCCAATCATTCTGTTAATTGGAGAGAATCATTGTAGAAAGTCCGGTGGTGCGCGGGCGCAGTGAGCGTCGCGTCGCCCGCGCCGGTCGCGCGGTCGCCGGGACGCGGCACGTCAACTGGTGACGAGTGCGGCGCAGTGTCAACGCACACGGCCGCGCGAGTGCAACAAACTACGCCGGACGGTCGTTCACGTCACCATTAATTTGTACACTGTAATACCTCGCCACCACGCTCGACACTCACCAAATTACTGAAACACTAACATGCTTGAAATGTGCGACACGCATGTGACTTATTTAAATACATATAGCGCACGTGCGCTCAGTAATCTGCTTTGTCCGGTGCTAATATCGCTTGATCACGACCTCGCTCAAGTCAGCATGCCACTGAGAAAACTAAATAAAAGTAAGTACGTACCATATTACTGGTGTGCGTGAAAAGTAAATGGCAAAGATAAATTTGAGCCGAAATAACTTACAGAACTCAAATTACATAAGTGATCTGTTTGAATGACTTCGATTGTGGATGACAGGTAGAATCGCATAATACTCCACCTGCCGACACCTGACATGACCGAACAAGGTAGTGTCGATAGATGCAAATCAATAATGGTTGCGTCATGTCGTTGTAAAGGTCTATTGAGTATCGTGAAAGGCGCGTGGGGCGCGTACTCCGCTCATAAGGTCGCTGAGTCAGTGGCCCTTCCTGCGCGCGCGCCTTTTGGGGAAATGTTACGTGAGCGGTGGGACGCGACCAGCACGCCAATGCCATGCAGCATTGTCTGACGAGCCTTGGCTGCTAACGAACCACCCAACTGAACTGACAGGATCCGCACTATGAATCCTTTATTGTTCAAGCCAAACACAGCAACAATATACATGCATCTAGGATACCTGTATAACAATATCATGATTACGCATACAATTAATTACAAAAGGGTAAGAGATATACAAAGGGTACATTTTATTAATTAACAATGCGTATTAAAACTTCTCTGACTAGTCTAGACAAGTTATTGTTTCGGTTATTGTTTACCAACACCGCAACATAAACATAGAATTCCAATCAATGAGTGTATAGTTTATTTAGTGATACGATTAACGAAAGTATGCGCACTGACCGATAGCTGAGCTGTCTCGATTTTCGTGGCCACATGCATGCGTAGGAACAGGTATTTATATCATAAAGATAAAAAAGTAACTAGAAATATCCCTTTTTAACGAGAAAGCTTTTAATAATTATGTATAAAGTAGTGTAATTAGATAATTGAACTAGGGCGAGTATCACATTGATAAAGATAGGTACCTACATAATGAGATTGTTTTGTTTTGATGCAACAAAATTAACTGTAACAATATACATAATTCTCGACACATGTAAAAGATGATACGACATCAACTCAGTAATTGCTGTTAGGTATTCAAGTTCTTGTACAGGCATTCATACATTGTACAATGTACATGATGTAGATATTTATCTTTATATAGAAAGGCACGTAAGGACTGTAATGTCGCGATGTGGTCGTCTCTCGATTTGTCAACGTCGCGCGACATCGGAGCGGCTGTCAACCACAAATAATAAGCAAAGAAAACATCACAAAATGGATGAACTTGACGAGAAAAAGTATTGACACGTGATTTGATTATGTGTTTCGATGTTCCTCGGTAATAATGAATAATGAGATGCATCTACGTCTCGACAGTCTACTCAGGAGAAACATTTATATGTTGAATTAAATCGCCTTGTTATAATGTAAGTCATTAATTAGAATACAGGTGACAGTAGAGACGCCCATGAATTAATTAATTGCTGTGAGAAGAGTGACTTATAAAACTAGTTCCCACAGTAATCCAAAAAAATCTGTAACAAGAATGTTTAAATAGTACGTACAAAGCTGAAATACTCGTTATTAGTCGCTTAAGAGCAGGACAGGTGGCCAGATATGTTTTATTTTCTGAGGATGTCGAGTGACATTTTTCAGCCGGTTAATTGTAGAGACTGTCGATCCCGCAAATAAACCCTAGTTTTTTGATGGACCACTGGAGGAATCCTGTTAACATTCGTACACCTGTCGCACCATACAGCGAACAACCCTCCCAGTTACCTAATTTTATTTCTCAACTAATACATTGTCTGACGTTGACGTCTAATTATATCAAAAACTTTAATCTAGACGTTAATTGTGCGTGCAACAAAAACACTGGCGCAACAAAACGGACGGATAAAAAAATATAGGACTGCGATTTGAACATCGTACCTATAAATTATTTGAAACGCATTCCTCGTCGATCAAATAAACATCAATCTTTCGTCATTGATTTTTACGAACGTAGCCTCAATTCGGCTGCCATTTGCAGAGCTGGAATATAAGTTGACCAGCCGCCATGACGAACGCTTGCGCATTATTAGAAATATGTACAATCACACGTTGAATCGCGAAATTGAACGCTGTATGAGGAATATGCAAACATGTTATGTTACACACAGATGGTTAATTACTGCTCCTACAATCTTAGTAAGCCATCTTATGCGCATTGTAACTTGCGCACATGTTGTATTTATTGTTAATGCATTAAATAACGTAACTTGATACTAACGCATTCCGACGCATTAAGCAAACAAGCAACACCCTGAAGATGCAAAAAATCGCAACTATCTCATGTGTGTGTTATTTCCTTAGAGTGATAATTTAATTAGTAACATCACTTAACGCTATTTATATTAATTATGTTGTGCAACAGTAAATAAATGTTATGGTACCACTAATAAAAGGAACGTTATGCAACGCGCAGAGTAACCTTAGGACACTATTGCACCGGTAAGAGGCTTACAAAAGGCTTAGTTCATATTAGTATAATAACGCCTGTCCAAGTAAATTGGATTGTACAGTTGTACACAGTGCGTGCAGAATGGACATAAATCAGGATTTAATGCTTCACTTATCCTATGCAATGATGACCTAAATAGTGCTGCAGTGCGAAGTCGCAGACGTAAACACTTAAATTGAATTGCTCATGTTTGCCAATACTGGTAACTCGGTTCAGCGAATAGGTACTTGGTGAAATACGCAGGATTTCACAGTCTTTTATGTAGGTTAAGGAGGCGCCCGGACAGTTTCCATGGTGACACAAATAAATATTCAGGTATGCTAATAAAGTAGGCCTCCATTTTTTCTTCACGCTCTATTTTGCTCGCCACTCAAGGGATTAGGGTTTGTGTACAAGATGTTGTATTGTTTATTAGTGCTAACTATTGTCCTAACAAAACAGTTTATGTTACCTTATGTACCTGCATAGTGTTTGTTGTCTTTGTTACAACAACAATAATAGCAGAGGTTTAAAGTCAAAACAGCGCAGTTAAACCACTATTATATTAGGTTTGTTTTTTGAATTCTTCACTTTTTAAAACATCTGCTGATTCCGATCTCGATTTCGAAATCCTTTAAATGTTAACCAACATGTGGCTTCGTTTTATACACTAAATTGAAATAATAATAAAAAAAACTTGAACAATGAAGAAAATTAATTACAAAAATAGAAATTAATTTGTTGCAATGTAAAATGTAGAGGATATCAATATATCGCAGGCAAGGTGAGTCCGCGTCCGGAGTTGCAAAACTTTCATAGGAAGGCACCGTTAACATAGATGTACGTTAAGCAACATTTGTTAATAGTGCTACAGTATGTAATTTATTATACAGATATAACTCTAATTATGCGTTACTGCACTCTGAAGAATTCAGTTCGTCCTCGACGCACACGGTTTCCCAAATCGCTGGTCAGGATATTTACGATTATGTTTCGATGTCTTGCACAAAATTCCAATCGCAATATTGCCAAAATCATTTACACTGAACTGTTCTCGGCCGCGTGTGCGCAAAATGTTTCACGGTTCATTGCGTAAATTTCACTTTTTATGTGACAAAGTTCAAGAATTTCTTGACAAACGAAAGCAAATATTAGCGAAAGAAATTGTGGTGTTTTTTTTTGTCGTCTATGTAGCAATGGCTGGCTCGTACGACGACCCTCCTCGCAGTGCCAACTGGGTAAATATCATCATAAATGGAGCTGCCTAGGATAGCCGAAACATTCCCGTGAAATGTTATTATCAATGCGTGCATCACGGTGCTTGTATCTTGTTACAGCGCGGTGTGGGATAAATGCCGGCCAAATTGGTAAAGTTCTGCTGTGCCAAGCAATTAGCGGAACATGGTGTTTTTTCTGTCGACCGCGTTCCGTAAACGTGCCTCGTACAGAAACGTGTCGCGTTTTATTGTACAAATTGAACATGCTCACCGGTCACAGTATTTCATTCTTTGTATAAACATTCCATAATATAGTGCATTTTCATTTTGTTTACGTGAATATCGGGTCCATTACGTCTTCATGATTTTTATTAGGCATGTGCATTAAGATAAAGGTTTTATAAAAAGTTTCAAGGCACTTATGTATGTACTTGCTTAGAATATGTCAACTTTATTTTCAGCTTCTCTATCTGCTATTCGACATGAGGACAAGCACTGATGGATAAAAATCTCATCTCCTTCTGAGGCATCATTAAGAGTTCGCACATTATTGCATACTGAATTCATAGTTTTAATTCAATGATATTTGACGATAGCCATTGTGGAATAAACTGTATCTATCTCCAAAACATGGTAGACAACTTTGAATTTGTCAAATGTTCAAGTTTCTAACCAATAGGCATGATGATATGATCATCATCATTGTAACAAAACCAGAGCAAAATAGCACACTTTTGTGTGAAAGTAAAAATTAATAAAATAATCACGTGTATCAGCATCAACGTCGCAGTAAATAAATAATAGATCAAGGGTATATAGTAAATCGTGTTAATGTATTACGAAGCATGATATTAGCCATATCCGTGTCAAGCTCAAGCCGGGTGAGGGCCAAACAAATCTAATTACTTGAGGTAAACGCAGCTTTGATCCGATGTTGTCACATAATACCATGTGGAATATTTAATTAACATCTACTTGCATTTATAAGTATGAAAACTGCACGTATATGGTTATAATCATTGTGTATTAGGTCAAATTGAACGCATTTGCTGGAGTTTATGACAAAAATTAAGCTCTTCTTTTACTACAATTAAACTGGCTGGAAACGAACACTAGGTATAGCAACACTAAGAACACAAAGCTTACAATTTTACTAGCTTCTGCTAGCGGTTTCAGCCGCGTCCCGTGGGAACTACTCGGCTCACCCGGATAAAAACTAGCCTATAGCCTTTCTCGATAAATGGGCTATCTAACACCGAAAGAATTTTTCAAATCGGACCAGTAGTTCCTGAGATTAGCGCGTTCAAACAAACAAACTCTTCAGTTTTATAATATCAGTATAGATGAGCATTAGATAAACCTTATTTTATTCAAATCATGTTATTCAGCGAAAGACACATTTAATATGAATTGAATGTGTTCAGTTGCGTTAAGAATCACAATACTTTGGCTGTTTCCTAACATCAATCACTGCGACACTTGATAGATCTCCGTTTCAGAGGAAATGGCATCAGTAAATATGTCGATGCTCCTGAAATATAGCACATATGTTTACTAGTACTTTTTTTGATATCCATTCAGGACTTTTATTACCCGAATGCGGCAAAAGGAGGTATGTTCAGAACTGAAAATTCGCAAATTAACAAATACAGTGCATTATGATGTAAATATATGGCAATCAACCAGTTTACATACAATAATAAATTGTCGCGGAGGAGTTTTGTGAGTTCGTAGTTTGTAAGAACTCTTTAGCTGTTTATCGTTCCAGTTTATCTACTTATACATAAAACGCTCACGAAAGAATATTAACTCCAGTCATGTTGTATTTTCGAAATGTTCTAAAGCCGTCGAGTTAGTTAATTCGCGAACTTACCGTTATTATCACCGTACGAGGTAAAAATTGTGAATTATATAAAACCTAATTATTCATTTAACAATCATTCGTACATGAGTGCGAGTAATTAAAGAATAACGGTTACAAGACGCTCTGGACCATGGAGTAGGAGATGTATGAAACAGAATAAAATTATAGCGTTTTTTCGTGAACACTATTATTTATCTCATTGCAAGTAGGTCCATACTATACAAAAGAAACAATAATGAATGCATACAAGCTATCATTTCGCTGATTGTTAATTTCAAATAAAATTACTTGCCCCGTGTTCTGAAAGAACTTATGCTTGTTACTGTTGATTAAAAAGTGCAGAGGATCAGTGCATTTTCACACTAGTGAATTTTCCATTTTGTTTTTCCGTGCCGAGCGTACGGGCGGTGTAAGAAACAATTGACAACTGTCGGGTCAAACAATGACACGTGAAACTGATTGACAGGTTTTTTTGTCGCTAGGAATATGACGCGGATAAAAATCTGTTGATGTGAAAGCCCTGTAAAACTGACCCAAGAGGTCGTGAAAGCTTCGATGAAAACCCTAAATCAAAAATGTTATATTTACTTCATTAAATATTCTTTTATTTTATGTTTACAAAAGCGGACTTTTTTAACATTGATTTAACTGACACTAGTTCCATTTTCATTTGGAAAATCTTGCGAAAAAGGAAATTGTAATCATAATCATCACTTCGAATAGTTAACAAAGATAATAAAGGGTACTATTAAAGTATCATTAAATGGATGCTTAAGTTTAACGATCGCTATCGTAAAGATTGGCTGCTGTATTAACTGCGGAAACTTTCTACGTGTTGATTTTATTCGAGATATTGAAGCCTTATGTAATAGGAAATCAGCAAATACGGTATAATATTTCTAAATTGACAAAAAGAAAATGTCTAATGAAAATTACCGATATATAATTTAGGGACTCTACGATTAGATAGGTACTCTACGCCGATTTCGGATAAGACTACGGCGTAGCAGACGCTAGAAAATGTTCTCCTCATTCTTCTTGATTCTTGTACATTTTTAGTTTTGCGTTTTGTCTATTCCCAAGTAGTTCTATATACTTACAATGTTATAGGGTTCAGCCGTTTTAGTTAATTACAGTGGTGCGTCACGTTAAGTTTAAATCCATATTTTTGTTTAAAAAACTATGCTTATTAAGGAGTTTTAATATGTAATCAATCAGTATGTATGCGTAAGCTTCAATGAATACGTGATTGTATGTACGTACTTATTGTGTTATCAATTGCGAGAGAGGAAATATGTAGAATGTAAACAGCCTCGAATTGATCCATTATTCA
>NWSH02000517.1:5709239-5728522 GCA_002382865.2 Heliothis virescens
TGGAATAAACTGTATCTATCTCCAAAACATGGTAGACAACTTTGAATTTGTCAAATGTTCAAGTTTCTAACCAATAGGCATGATGATATGATCATCATCATTGTAACAAAACCAGAGCAAAATAGCACACTTTTGTGTGAAAGTAAAAATTAATAAAATAATCACGTGTATCAGCATCAACGTCGCAGTAAATAAATAATAGATCAAGGGTATATAGTAAATCGTGTTAATGTATTACGAAGCATGATATTAGCCATATCCGTGTCAAGCTCAAGCCGGGTGAGGGCCAAACAAATCTAATTACTTGAGGTAAACGCAGCTTTGATCCGATGTTGTCACATAATACCATGTGGAATATTTAATTAACATCTACTTGCATTTATAAGTATGAAAACTGCACGTATATGGTTATAATCATTGTGTATTAGGTCAAATTGAACGCATTTGCTGGAGTTTATGACAAAAATTAAGCTCTTCTTTTACTACAATTAAACTGGCTGGAAACGAACACTAGGTATAGCAACACTAAGAACACAAAGCTTACAATTTTACTAGCTTCTGCTAGCGGTTTCAGCCGCGTCCCGTGGGAACTACTCGGCTCACCCGGATAAAAACTAGCCTATAGCCTTTCTCGATAAATGGGCTATCTAACACCGAAAGAATTTTTCAAATCGGACCAGTAGTTCCTGAGATTAGCGCGTTCAAACAAACAAACTCTTCAGTTTTATAATATCAGTATAGATGAGCATTAGATAAACCTTATTTTATTCAAATCATGTTATTCAGCGAAAGACACATTTAATATGAATTGAATGTGTTCAGTTGCGTTAAGAATCACAATACTTTGGCTGTTTCCTAACATCAATCACTGCGACACTTGATAGATCTCCGTTTCAGAGGAAATGGCATCAGTAAATATGTCGATGCTCCTGAAATATAGCACATATGTTTACTAGTACTTTTTTTGATATCCATTCAGGACTTTTATTACCCGAATGCGGCAAAAGGAGGTATGTTCAGAACTGAAAATTCGCAAATTAACAAATACAGTGCATTATGATGTAAATATATGGCAATCAACCAGTTTACATACAATAATAAATTGTCGCGGAGGAGTTTTGTGAGTTCGTAGTTTGTAAGAACTCTTTAGCTGTTTATCGTTCCAGTTTATCTACTTATACATAAAACGCTCACGAAAGAATATTAACTCCAGTCATGTTGTATTTTCGAAATGTTCTAAAGCCGTCGAGTTAGTTAATTCGCGAACTTACCGTTATTATCACCGTACGAGGTAAAAATTGTGAATTATATAAAACCTAATTATTCATTTAACAATCATTCGTACATGAGTGCGAGTAATTAAAGAATAACGGTTACAAGACGCTCTGGACCATGGAGTAGGAGATGTATGAAACAGAATAAAATTATAGCGTTTTTTCGTGAACACTATTATTTATCTCATTGCAAGTAGGTCCATACTATACAAAAGAAACAATAATGAATGCATACAAGCTATCATTTCGCTGATTGTTAATTTCAAATAAAATTACTTGCCCCGTGTTCTGAAAGAACTTATGCTTGTTACTGTTGATTAAAAAGTGCAGAGGATCAGTGCATTTTCACACTAGTGAATTTTCCATTTTGTTTTTCCGTGCCGAGCGTACGGGCGGTGTAAGAAACAATTGACAACTGTCGGGTCAAACAATGACACGTGAAACTGATTGACAGGTTTTTTTGTCGCTAGGAATATGACGCGGATAAAAATCTGTTGATGTGAAAGCCCTGTAAAACTGACCCAAGAGGTCGTGAAAGCTTCGATGAAAACCCTAAATCAAAAATGTTATATTTACTTCATTAAATATTCTTTTATTTTATGTTTACAAAAGCGGACTTTTTTAACATTGATTTAACTGACACTAGTTCCATTTTCATTTGGAAAATCTTGCGAAAAAGGAAATTGTAATCATAATCATCACTTCGAATAGTTAACAAAGATAATAAAGGGTACTATTAAAGTATCATTAAATGGATGCTTAAGTTTAACGATCGCTATCGTAAAGATTGGCTGCTGTATTAACTGCGGAAACTTTCTACGTGTTGATTTTATTCGAGATATTGAAGCCTTATGTAATAGGAAATCAGCAAATACGGTATAATATTTCTAAATTGACAAAAAGAAAATGTCTAATGAAAATTACCGATATATAATTTAGGGACTCTACGATTAGATAGGTACTCTACGCCGATTTCGGATAAGACTACGGCGTAGCAGACGCTAGAAAATGTTCTCCTCATTCTTCTTGATTCTTGTACATTTTTAGTTTTGCGTTTTGTCTATTCCCAAGTAGTTCTATATACTTACAATGTTATAGGGTTCAGCCGTTTTAGTTAATTACAGTGGTGCGTCACGTTAAGTTTAAATCCATATTTTTGTTTAAAAAACTATGCTTATTAAGGAGTTTTAATATGTAATCAATCAGTATGTATGCGTAAGCTTCAATGAATACGTGATTGTATGTACGTACTTATTGTGTTATCAATTGCGAGAGAGGAAATATGTAGAATGTAAACAGCCTCGAATTGATCCATTATTCATATTTTATTCAACTCTACAATACAAATATGAGTAATTAATAAATAAGCTGTCATTCACATTGAAATGAATGTTGCGGTTGGCGTGAGGCTTGTTTACGAAAACACAACGCGCACCGAAAACAATAGGCCTAGGTCGTTATCATTTGCTTTATTCATAAAGCTATTGTTTGAATCGTTAAATCGGGGGAGTGTAACCGCGTAGAATGAATGGATGCACTTGTCGCATGGAGCCGGGCCGGCTTATCACGGCGAGCTGGTGCGGCGGGCGCTGCGGCCGGCGCGCGGCGGCAGTCAGTCGCGCCGCGCGCACCGGGCCCCACGCTCCGCAGTGCCTCGCCGCGCCCGCCCTTATCAAAACATTCCCGCATTGGGATCGATCCGCATGTCTTTACGCGCCTCGCACTGATAACGACTCTCGACGTGACTCTGTGCCCCGAGTGCTGCTGGATACACTCCCTAAATACTCTCGTGTTTGTGTTTGCCATGTGATTTGCTTTCTGATTTTTTAATTAGACAGTTCAGGATAATTACTGAGTTTCAAGTTTTATAATCAAGGATCAATGTGAGTATTTACTTCAATTAATTTGTTTTTAAGTTTCTTATTTGCAAAAAATCTAAAGTAGGCTTTCAATAACATTGCAGTGCTTTATAAAAATTATACTGGTATTCTTTGCTTTAGTATTGTGCACATAAGTAGAATTAAAATATTTTTTACATGGGCACTGAAACTCATAGCAAAAAAAAAATATTACTCAAGAAATATACTTAAAAAGTTTTAATATAAGCACTTTCAACTGACTGACTTAAACTTGAAGTGTTAATATAGAACAGAAAATAAAGAAATAAAAAAATATTGCACTGTTCAGTAAATAACGAGGTCAAAAGATACGCTTTGGTAAAAATTTAAATTCAATGTCTCAAATTAAGTAGGTAAAATGCAGTTATCGCAGATTAGTTTGTTAATGAATATTTCTGAAATCTTTTTCTGAATCGTTTTTCAAAAAAACGGATTCTTATTGCACCTGAGAAGCCCATTAATAAATTCTACATAAAATGTATTTAATGCTTTCCATAAAAAATACGTTTATGAGCTTTCAAAAGTAAAAATACAAGTTCGTTTTGTATCCCGTAGCACTCGGCAAGCATATCTTAGAAGTCAGGATGTTACACTAACATCACACGTAGATATTTATGCCCAAAGAGGAGACATTAAAGAGTTACTGAAAGGAACGCTCTGAACAGCTGCTCTCAATGTTTGTTGAATACTGTAAAAGCGTGCCTCTTTCATATTTCATAACACTCGACAGAAAGTAGTTTTAATTGAAACATTCAAGGCTGGAATTTTAAGTAAATAGCTGCTCGATTACTGGATGGCTCGATACGTGGTTTTTATTATCATTTTGGTAATTTGACTTATTTTAAGTTGTACTTGACTGAAAAATTTTCACAGACAAGTATGAAACTCGGGACTTTATAACAGCAGCATTAAAATTGAAATCAAATTGTCATCCCGTGAAATATTTAAAATACTATTTTTAGTCAATATTGCAATTAAGAATAAGTGTTGTGTATTGGTAATCTAATTTCAATTAATAAATGAGTTCTAAGTGATTTAATAATGAACGACTTGTCTAATTGGATCATTTTGATTATATTTACAAATTGCTGGTTCATTATAAATTCTAAAATGTAAATGCAAATGAAATAATATGTAAGGTCAAAATAGTTGTATACAAAATTAATTGATATAAGAAATATCGATTAACAAACTAAATCTTGTGCTAAAACTTTATGTCAATAATACTTGTGAGATTGTAAAACTTGTGCACGGATGGACACGTGTTTGGTGATATCGATGAGGATCAAGCAGCAATATTAGCTGTGGTCACTTTTAGGCTGAGGCCAAACGAGCGTAATTTTTTGAGTGAGTCGCAGAAAATCGTTACAAATAAAAAAGACAACTCATTTTGCGTTGCCGTGTGAATCAAATAGGGCTTTTGTATGAAACCGAATGTAGCAGATTTTCTGCGACCGAAATTCTGCTATTCACAACTCACAAAATTACGCTCGTTTGGCTTCACCCTTAGTTACTATATGGCAGACTTGCAATTGAGATCTCTTACTTTACTTGATAAATACTATACGGCCTTCTCCGTGATTATTTTTCGCCCAGACCTGAGAGAATGCTCGACCGAGGGTGATTGTGCTCGACTAAATGAACAAGTTTGTAAAATGTCATCGCGATCGCACCCGTCTCGTGAGCTAACGTACTACAATTAGGTGACAATCACCTTGGCGAATAGTAGAACGTTCGTTTATCACAAAGTAAGAACAATAAAACTAAATGTTTGATACAAGTTGTGAACTCGTTTGCCTGATGTTACTTAAACGAATCCTCATTAATTGTTCAAGTGTTTTGTAAGAGCTATAACTGGAAACGTTTACTTTAACTTGTCTTTCTTTTTAACAGGCATTAAATTACTATCGAGCGACTGAGATGGTATTAAATGATTTGGTAGCGATACCTCCTCGACATAGTTTTCTAAACTTAGATACGTAAAGAACGCTTTAGTTTGAAGTTGATGTTATTTAGGTGTTAAATATCAAGATCGCATATTCAAGGCAAAACAAAATCTTTTTAATTGTTGAATATTAATAATGTTGCATTTCGTATCGGACATCTGTAACTCAATTACGTCACTTTGTGAGTTGAAGCGACTTTCATAAATTAAAATAATAATTTAAATGGTGTCATAAGAATAAAAATCAGCTTGTCTTTATAATTATAGCTGTTAGGCCCTGTCCGCACAGCGAATTTTATTCGCGCGATTTTTTTCTCGCAATTCTGTAACACATTGAATACAATAGAAGTATCCGCACTGGCGGAATAAAATTCGCGCGAAATAAAAATCTCTGTTTTTTGATGCAAATTTCACGCGATGCGGCGCGGATTTATTTTCGCGAATGTTTTGTACGGTATGAAGTAGTATGACTATGACAAATAACGCGCGGAATTTAATTCGCTGTGCGGACAGGACCTAATGTGGTTGCGAAATAAAAATCGCGCAAATCGGCGCGAATAAAATTCGCGCGAATAAAATTCGCTGTGCGGACAGGGCCTAAATCGATGCATGAAATGCTGCGACATTTACTTACGTGTTCAAGGTTACAGTTGTGGCAAAACAGCCTTTAAAACTATACTTTATGACCTATACTTAAATATGTTGTAAAGTACTTAGCTATATCCGTTATGGGGCATCAACATTTTTGCAATAACATAAATAACTTGAAACCATCCTGTGTGCTTAATTAACTTGATTTAAATAATAATTGTGTTAAGTATATCTGACTTAAAGAGCTCATACAATTCCACATGACTTTCGCATACAGGCTGCTTCTTTTAAAATCTCAGCATCTTTATAAAAAAGAAGAAACTTTTTAGATTTCAAGACGCAAATGAATTTACATAAACTAAAATAAATAAAACATAAATGTAGCCGCAGGTGCATTGACACTGAACACGGACTAGGTATTTACTTACGGCTCACACTTGCTATTTACACTTTTGTTGGTGATTATTACAGCTGAGCGGTGTAGTGGCCACGCAGTCCACGATATCATTTAAAAGCATCAGCATACCGCACGCTATCAAGGTTAGAAAATCAAGCAAAATAATGCTCATAATCATGAATCCCTGATTAAACACACCGCTGTAGAAGCATGGCTTTGCGTAAATATTAAACGTAAACTTTAATCATCTGTGGTTTCCTGTTGTTAATGTTGAGAACATGCTCTATACAGTGTTACACTTACGCACAGTATGAGCACACATCTCCAGCGAGCTAATCTGCAAACATTAAAGTTTTTACTTGAGATAAAACAGAGCTCATTGAGTTCGGCCGCAATGGGCCGTGGTGCGCGCACGCACATGCGCCCTGGATGCCACCAGACCGTCTCGCGCATTAATATCTGGACAATTCATCAACATCGCCCTCGGTAATTAAACATACATATTGCGTCGGAGCGTATTTTAGCAGAATTTATTTCCACTACGTTTGAAGTCGCGGTCTCGAGTATGACTGTGGTTGAAGAATGCGGATGTTTTGTGTGTGTCAAATTAATGTTTTTATTTGGTACAGAATTCCATAATATATCCTACTACAGAAAGTAACAATCCGCTCCCAAAACGGGCGTTCATTCCAGCCTGAAAAGCTAAAAATAGTAGGTATCAAATTCTTACTATCATTTAATGAAGTTGCAATTTTAATAAAACTAATTGCTATTTATTTATATGCGTAAAATTAACACTGAGTCATGTTAAAATGATTTGAAGTGCATAAAACTTTATGAGGTGAAGAGCGCTGCGCAAAAAGGCCAAATAGTTGGCATTTAAAAATACTTTATAATGAAATCTGAAATATTCAAAGTTTGATTACCATTATCGCGATGAAACATTTATTAACATGCAAAATTGGTTTCGGTAGCCGTTTCGCCTTCACGAATCGTAAACATGTTCGCTGGCTGCATGAATTGTGCGAAAATCTACATGGCTATATTGGAAATGTCACCACCTCGTTAAGTTATACGTTAAGCTAAGTAATAATGTTAATTCGAAATAACCCCCTTTTTCACGCTTTCTTGATAAAATATAGAATTAGCCGAAATTCATGAAGATTGATCTTGACACCTGAGAAGGACAAATTATTTTATAATGCAATTGAGTACCTACTTGAACTGCAGGAGTTAAAGCCTGTACGAGCCGAGCAGAAAATCCACTTGTGTAAAAGGCACATTAAGGCCTTAAAACTACTGAATTGATTTAATAAATTACAGTTGGCAAGCTACCTATACTATCCCCGGATGGCAAAGGCTATATTTTACACGGGTATTTATGAATTAGTTTCCATCGGTTGCCAGGGAAACCCAGGGAAAGAACCAGTGTACTATATATGTATTCAGGATATAGATAAGTAGGTAGGTTATGTTATAACGTTATCCTAAATATTAACATGAAAAATTCGGATGTGAGAACAGTGCAACCTACTTGTAAACACAATGGGCATACTTCAGACAGATTGAGCAAGTGTATAATTATTATGCAATTAACGTATATTATAACCATCCAAATATGTAAAATTGGATGTAATCGAAGAAAAGTGTGCATTGTTTTGAAATAATTTCTGCTTTGTATCGCGAAATTATCGGGTGATCGCTTGTAGTATTGGAGAAACGCTTTAATGTACACAAGTTAGTGGTAATACAGTTTTTACCGAGATTAGCACACGACGATCAGGAACTTGGTTTTATTAGTTCACTTAGCGAATACTTTGTTGCTAAATGTAACATGTACTGAGTATGTAAACACGTTACGTATCACGGTACTCTAAACCTCGCCAGGCAAAGATTGTTGCAATTGTAGAAATCAAAAATATAGGCGTCTAGTTAAAAAAAAACTATTATATATTAACACCCACTCGATTACCTAATCACGTAGTTACTTAATAAGAGCGCAGACGAGTCATTCAAACAGTTTTTAAAGTAATTTTATTAACAACAAATTGGACAGTGAACTGGTTTGGCGTAACTCCGGAAGCGAACAGGTTCCTCGAAGCCGAGATCAGTATTAATTGGAATTTTAATTTTTACTAATCAAAGATGCTTGTGAATGGCTCGCTGCCGGGAATCGGTTTTTCTGTACCTATTACGTATATTAAGTAACACGGCTTTCACTGGATCAAGTTATTCGTTACAATCGAAGCATCACGCAATCGTTTTTAGGTAACTAAATGGTTCGTCATACGTTTGAGCACGTTACCGTAGGTTACCCATGGTGGCTCTACACCATTATAATTATGAATGATATCTTACATTATATAGGTATTAGCGTTTATATCGGAATAACATAGGTATACATAGACTACGTTTTATGTGTAAGTGAAACCGCAGGCGGATGCATGTTATATTATAAAGCTACTAATTAAAATGCTTCCTATAAGTTAAATGTACTTTAAGTAAGTGTGGTTCATTGCATTCGAGATTATCATTTCATTGGTTAAAGACAGTAAGTTACTGTTGCGTTATTCAATTAAAATTTTTATAGCTATAGTTTCTAATTGCTCGTCAATTCTTTTTTTAATTGTAGATATGTGTATGATAAATTATACTAATCATGTAAGCTTCAAAAAGGTTAAGGAACCAGGATGAATCATGCTCATAATTATTCTATTTTGTATTTCACATTAAAGAATTCATTCCATGACCGTGAAGCATAACCAACAACTACAGATAATTGGTGAATTCTGCTGATCACACGTGGAACCAATCGAAATCGCGAGTTCCGGATAATAAAGTGAAATACGGCGCTCTATTCTACTCAAAGTGTACAGCTAGCTATTCTGTTTTCAAAAGAAAATGTGATCAACTGATCATAATAATTGATAATTAAAATAATAAAGAGTGACGATGCCCTCTTTTACATAGGAATACCAGTTTTTTTTCCTGTTTATAAGTATACATTATAATAAATCAACATTATCCTTGGCTTTGTCAGCGCATCATACTTACTATATTCAGGTAACTTTTGTATACAAATACGTTTTTACCAATTTTTTATTTTTTTTCTTAACTTGGGTACAAAAATCCTTTTTTAAGTAAACATTTGGTCCAATATGCTAATATGCAATCGTAAATTTATTAAATGTAAAGTGGCTGGGTTCCAATTCAGTGACAGGAAACCGTCGAGTTTGTTTTATTGCTAGCTATTAATGTCTCATAGCTGGACGTGCTTGATTTACCTTCGTTCGGTTTACGCAAGGTGGAGCCACTTAACTTCCAATACCGTTGTATGTACATCAAATAAGAAGGTACCTACTTAAAATACCTAATATCATCTGTTGAACATATTATTTTACTAAGTAAACCCTTAGCAATTAAGCAAAGGACCAGACCATATTTGCCGAAAAGCTGTAAAGTAAACAAGGCTATTAATGGTATTAGTAAAACAAAAGTAATTGCTTTCCCAAGCCAGCCCGTCGTGTTTACCAGCCGTCTACATTCCTGTTATTGTTTGCTTTACACAAAGCTTTAAGGTGTTAGAGTTTTATTAAGCCGTGTTTTGTTGTAGATCGTAAAAGTGTATTCGGTTGTAGGAGGATAGATAGTTTCGAAGAGCATTTCTCTTGAATGGTACCGTCCGCCCACGTGGCGCGTGCGCAGGCCCGCCCGCCCACGCGCTTGTAAATTGTTCCCTAACTGTACCAGCGACAAATTGCCCGTGTGGCAGACATAATAGCGGTCCTTTAATCTTAATATGATGAGAATCATATTTAAACGCAGGCATGATTGTGCGATGTAAATCAGAATCACGAGTTAATGTCTTTAAAGCGACAAGAGAAATAGCGATCGTACGATAATGATAAATGATTAGTTCATAGGCATTATAAGCGCAGTTAAACTATGGACAATTCTCTTAAACTAATACCAGTTATAACGGCCAACCTTAACAAAGCGGGATGATTTAGTGATCTCCTTGGTACTTTCCAAAAAAGATTGTCACAGCATAATTACTTATATTAACAAAATCAATCAAGCTGGTAATAGAGTGCTTCCTCAACTAATTGCTACCTTCGGTTGTGATGCACCTGCGCATGTCGGAGATGTCGGCTTCTTCAGATTAACGGCACTGCACTAATGATGGGCAAATAACAAATACCGCACTCGCACAAGCGGGTACCTTACCTACTAATGTAATTGTAGAGTAAGTAAAGTCAACTTTTTAGAATTATGCATATTTGGGAATGTTATGAATATGATGGCATTAAGATCAATCTCATTTAGTCATACAAATTAATAAACGATGTTTTTTTTATTCAAAACAAACTGTAATACTATTTCGAATCTTTCACCTAATAATTGACTATTTTCCGACTTTATCAAAACCTCAAGTTAAAACTTATCGGTTTTTGTATGTGTATTTTCAGTACCTAAGTAAATATACAGTCCAGTTAACAATCTACAGCGCATCTTATCTATACTCATTAAGTAGGCAGGCATATTATCTGTTACATACATTTCCGATATTATATACATTGATAAAAACAGTTACCGCTAGAAACTTATTACAAAGTAAGAAACTTACATTACGATTTGCGGAATTACAATCTGCTGTGAACATTTTATACGTTACTTTTAACTGAATGAAACTTTATACTGACGATCTTGGCCCGGATAAAAGAACACGTTACGACATTCATTTATTGTCATAAAATAAGTCTTATCAATCCCTTTAATCGATTTATGTGTCTCTTGTCTTTTATAGTTAGTCATTAAAAAAACAATAGCAAGGTTTAGGTACTTTACTTTGAGTAGAAGAAGATGATTTGAGAAGTTGACAGATTCCAGTAATACCAAGATAATGGCTAGGTGACATGTTTAGTTTGTATTTCTTTGTATGTGTTTTGAGTGCAGGTATCCGGAAAATTGAATGTTTCTTAAACACACACACAGCATTGTCTTTACATTGTTGACTATCTGTATCTGTCTGAACATAATTAAACTCTTAGGTATCTCATATTCAAAAACTTGTTTAATTGACATCTGAAATGTTTTATCTATGCATTTTGTATATTCTATTGGCAACTAACAATTATGCTATCTGATAAAATAGTTTACCAACAGTGATACCGTATTCACAGCGTGTGTGTAATCACGTCTCATTGCAAGCATGTTTGTCATACGCAGCCGTGCGACGGCCCTTACTGAAGATTAGCTACGTGCTGTACTTTGCTCCAAGCGGCTTATTAATATTATTATATAAGTAGGCCGCCCCAATAAAAACCAGCACTATCGTTAAAATCTAGAAGTATACGTCTCCTTTAAATAGGTAGTTCTACATATTTTGTCAATTTAACGTTAACAATCGCACACATTGTTGCATTGTAAAAGTGTTCACAAAGAAATTATGTAAGCTTCAAAACAATGGAACCTCGTCTCACCCATTTTAATGTCGGACGTTTCTAATTTTACAGGTTGCGCCAAAGTATTTAGTGTCAAGTGCCATATTCATTACAAGATAAAATTTGAGAGTCTCTACAATATACATTTTGTATATAATCGAATAACCCCTTATACTTGAGTTGGTACACGGGTACTATATTCCTTCTACATATTTGCGTGTTACCTGTCACGGGCGTGACTCAATCCAGCATTGCTTTTTAAACACTTACAACGCCGCCCTATTGTCCTTCAATAGATGGCGATAAAAGTATCTACGTGACGGAATTTTTATGTTTCCGATCCCTAGCCGTATGATAGAAATCATATAATATTGTAGTTAAATCAACAAATTGATAATATTTAGTTGAAAAATAATCATGCATAATCTGCAAGATCTTAATATTGAAAGCAGTCGTTTGTTTTTAATCTAGTTTTGATATGGCACGCTAGCATGCGGCACGTGATTTATGATATGTATTTCAGATAGTAACGTGAAAGTGATATTAATTAGTAAGTCTAAGTAATTGAAGTTCCTAGATGAAGAGAATATAATGTTTCAGTGGAGCGTCGCGTTGCCTGCGCCCGCGCCGCCTGCATCGCTGTCTCCCCCATGTGCACTGGTATGAGGTGAGTCACCGCACTCGATTTAACTTCCGACGCTAAGTTTGCACATCTGGGAAATCGTTATGAGATCGTAGAGCTGATGGTAATTGAATTAAAAGAGAAGAGTCATTGCTCAGAGTATTGTAGGTCAAAAATTTACTTAAGTAAACAATAGGTGGGAGTATCATAAAGCAAAATGTGCTGCGCACATATAAGTATCGTGCGCTCGCTATTAGTTAGCGCTGCACACCTGCCTCGCGACTCGATGTCAATGTCCGTCAAACGCGAGCCGGGAGCCTCTACTTACTTTACTAGGTACTTTATTATAATAACGCATGCAGTAATCCTACTCGACATTATGCACTTATATTTTAACCGAGAATATGGTTTTGAGAAGTTAGGGCCCAATTCTTTGATTTGTGAAAAATACATACGACCTTAGCCCTCGGTTTCACAAACCCTTGGTACTATAACAACTTTGGTACAAATTCTTGCCCTATCCCTCATTGAATGATATTTTGTTACTAGAAACCGACCCAAGAGTTTCTTAAGAAAATAGATTACCTGATGCGGATGAGCTTTGTTTTCGGCCTTTGTAAATATAACATTGGTATCCTCCACAGGAGATCCCCCAGACCCCATTCTTACTTTTCGTTATGTACTACATACAAATGTATTAGTATGTTCTAGTATCTTATATTTTTTCCCATATTGAAACTTACTCTTTTTATGTTGCTATAATGTTTCCTGCCACGGACAAAACTAATACAAAAATAATTGCTTGGTAGATAAAGTATGCGTATGTTCATATCCGCATTGGCGCCTGAGAAGAAAAACATAATTGCTAAGAACGTATACAAATCAGGTCCAGGAATAGTGACTCTGTCTGAAGCTTCGTACCCGCTAGGAATCTTAAGAGGAGAGTAATCCACTGATATTTAAACTATTAAGTTTCTAGGCTAGATTTGTCGCTGTCGTCAGTGGACTGCAACTACTGCAAGCTTGCGACAACACTCGCATTATGTAATTACCGCGTGGCTATTTATGTAGCACGTAAATAATAACTGTACTACAGCAGCACAATTATACGCATGGACACGCACATTTTATAGATATTCACATGATTTCATGACTTTTACAGAGATTAGTTGATAACTCAAAAATAGCATTCGTTTTTGACAATGTCACTACTCTAAAAATATTTTTTTTTGCCAGGTAGATAGGCTCTTCTTTTGAGCGTAAACTTACCTATAATAAATAAATGTTAAAACTGAGAAAATCTAAAAAATATACTACTTAAGTAAGTAGTAACTTAAGTAATATAAATATATTACTTAAGTTATCTACTGGTAGGACACGCGAACATGAAGAAGTAGCAGTGTATCTTTTTGACCGATAACCGCGGCGACGCGCTCCGGTCCGCTTCCGGCAGAAACATTTCCTTCGCCGTCAAGCGCTACATCATTAGCGCAGCTTTCCCAGATTAGTTTATTTTTTGGAAGGCGGTAAAAGTTTTATCTGTTCATTTAAAACAGAACTCTTGGAGAGATTTGAATCACGTGTAAAAGGTGCTAAAATGTGAAATTAAATAGTTATTAAAGTTAACATTTCATTAATGTGACAAGAAAGAAAGTAGTCTCTGGTATTGCTAATTTTAATTAAACTTACACGTAACAGGTAATTTAGGTCGAAATTAAAATATTTATTGATTTGTATCTGGCGATTCAGTACACTATACCACAGGGACTAAGGGCTACTTCCAACTAGCTATGTTGAGTTTAATCTATTAACATTTCCTGTTAACGGAGTGCCTGCTTTGATATTAATTATAATTAACACGACCGTTTCTTGGGATTACCGCAAATACAACTATCAGAGAGAAGTTCTTGCGATTGAAAAATAACGTGAACTAGTTTGGATCGGGATGACAGTCATTAGATAAGTCTAACGTCTCGCAGCTTGGGTTTCCGGCCATCCTGTAAAACCAGCTATGAGTCACTTGTGCACGCAATATAAATGCTCCTACTCTTTACCTATATTATGTTATTAGTTACCATGCTAGTATAATTACGGTGAATACGTCAATCACGTTCATCTAATGACAGTCAAGAACGGTTCACATCCTGAAAGCTCCTGTTTTTAGCAGGTTTTAAATAATTATTTCCCAAGAACTGACATTAGGTACAGATATTCTGTTCTACGAAATTTAAACATTGAATACTGTTAATATGAAGACAACACTGAAAATCGCTTGTTTTGTAAACGTTTTCAATTAAATGATTTACCTAATTATCTACGTATCTCACGAGTTGTTTTTTGTAATTTCAGAGCAGAGGGCGCGTGCGGAGTGGCGCGATGGTTGCGTGATCGGTCATCATGCGCCTCTTCCGCGGGCCGAAGCGCAGGGAAGTGACCGGGCCGCGAGCCGTCGCGACGCCGTCTCCGCGCCGAGACGCCGCCGCCGCAGACATCGCCGACACCGCGCCGCACGTCGCACACGACTTTACGCTTGTAACCGCACTGCCAGCCATGGTTATGGAAGATGATGTCAAGGAGATGAAGAAAGGTATTTTTTATGTCTTAATAAATAAATCAGACATATTTGAGTTCGAGAAGTCGTTTTTCTCATTTTTTTATACGATCTTACTGAAAGTTTGTGATCTTCTTAGGTGTAATTGCCTTATACGTATTACTTTTGTTTTTTCAGTGTTTGCTACGTGGGGTCGCCGTATGGGGAAAAAACTTGAAATGTTAAAGAAAACAGATACTAAAGAAATTTTACAAGAAGACCAAGCTAATGAGGAATTGAAGGAAGAACAGACTGTTCCTACAGGACAGTATAAGAAAAAACAGCACTGGAAAATGGGACGTAGCAGTTCAGACTCTACTTCATTGAAAAGAGATACTGATACCGATTCTATCCGAAGCGGTTCCAGGGATAGATCACCGAGCCCGTTTAAATCATTCTTTCATAGAATGGGTTCCACCGGAATGTTAAATTCCGCGAAATCTCAATCACTCAACATGCACAAAACACCTGAAAACTTTCCAGTTGCAAACGGTCCGTCTTTGTATCGCAGTTGTTCGACTTCCCATCTTTCTACATATGTAAAAGCTGATGATCCATCGGACGATATAGACTTACAAAATGCGGACAATGAGAGGAAAACTTCCCCTAAAAAACATAACACGCTGACGGAAGATACTTTGGTTACATCTTCAGCGAAAGCCGTTAGTTGTGATAATATTAACAGTTTAAATGATGGGCAAACAAACAATGGAGCTTCTAAGAAACCTAATTTTCCTTATGCATTCTTACGATCTAAATTATCAGTTTTGCCTGAAGAAAACAGCATCGCTTCACAGCAAAGAACTAGCTCAATCAGACAAAGTTTGTCTGAAAGAATTGACAGAAAATCTCCAAAATTTCGAAAAGACAGAATTTGTCTTACGAACTCGCGATCAGAAGAACGATATCAGAGTAGTGATAGCATTTCTATTCATGACGAAAACCTATTATTTAATAGTACGTTAAGAAAAGATTACGATTTTTCTCGAAGTTCTATGAGAAGTATCAACGAAATAGATGGCCGTATGTATCCGATTGGACGTAATGATGATGTACCACGTAGGTCTTCAATGGTTTCTCACAGAGCACCTTTAGATTATGATCCAATGCTCATCCCACGGAATAGGAATAGTTTACCTGTATATGAATACAGTTCAGTGCTAGGTTCCATGCGAGACATAAAAACCGAAATTACTTCATCTTCTCAAAGCATTCATCACGGACCGGAAAACGTTGAAGTGCAAACCCATCGCCTTAGTAATTATGTAAGTTCCAACGAGTCTGGATATGATAGTGATGGTCGACCCACCGATGACCATAGCAACCATTCTCCACCAGGATATTCTTCTCATTTTAATCATGCATCGATTCGAAAAGAATCAATGGACCTGAGTTGTGATGGGAATCCTGGAAATTTTTCAAGACAATTTAGTTTGAACCAAAAAATTAACTTTGGCCGTGTACAAGTTCCAGCTCGACGAAGTTCCACCCCTTGCGCATTATTTCCCGTGGAGAAGAGTAATTCCTATGAATATGAAAATGAACACAAAGATAACATCCACAAATTTCCTAGTGATAGTATAAAAAATACAATGTTTGATCATATAGACTCAAAACCACCACCGCTTCCAAAGAAAACTATAAATAAAAAGCAACCTTACGTCTACAAAACGATAACGTTAGACGAAAGAGTTCAAACAAGAAAAATTAAATTCTTGCACTCACAATTACTTCCTGTTGAACATGCATCAAATCAAGATATTACTGTTGATAGCCCGTCGCAAATGCAACAAGTTGCTGAAACTGATATTTTCGGTAGAGGACCTTGTACTAAGCGGTTCAGAAAAATAAGATTACTAAAATCGAGGCTAGATGAGAGTCTTGGTGTTTACTTGGCACAACATAGAGTAGATTTTGACAGCAGTGGTTCAAATTATGAAATACGATACATTGTTGTCAAATTAGATTTTGATGGAATTGCTCACAGGGATGGGAGATTAAGAATTGGCGATGAAATAGTTAACGTAAATGGTAGAGTACTGCGAGGATTGTCATCACTAAAAGAAGTCCAACACATAGTCAATTCTTGTTCGACCGAAGCAACAATAGAAGATGGTGCATTATTTCAAAGATATCAAGTCGACCTAGTGATGGCTCACGACGAAATTACACCCATAACATTAAGTAGAATAATCAACAATCAGCCACTAGAACAGAATACTGTCACTATCCCAGCATCAAACGTTCCTCCTGATATAATATCACAAACTGTGCATAAGCCGTTGCCCTCTAATCAAATAACAATCGAGACACATTTTCCAACTGAAAATCAATTTTATCACCGTGATGTTTCTAACAGAACCAAAGAACATTCAACTGAACAGAAAAAATATGATTCAGATTCAAGAATAGATCATCATAAAAAATGTGAAGTTGGTATTCAAGTTAATAACAGTCCAATGCTATCAAACCAGAAGAGTGACGACGAGAAATTGTTAGAGAGGCACTGTTATTCCCAGTCTGCATCTTTGCAAAATATCACCAACATTGAAATCTCTCTTAGATCATCGCCAACGCCACGGCTGAATCAGGGAAATAACTATAGGCCAATATCATTTCATACTACTAGGCCACCATCGACTACTCCGCCTTATTCTATCTATACTGAAAATGCAACCAACGAAATTAAAGAGAACTTCTCACACTACATAAAACACGTGCCAAGGCTTTACCAGAATAGATCATTCGAAAGTATTCCAGAACAATTAAGGAACAGTAGTCGGAGTAGATTTTTCAGCAGAGTTGGATCTCAGCGATGCTCTCCAAGCCCGGGTCCACATATATCAAGGCTCCAAGAGCACTCTGCAGCTTCACATCAAGATAACCAGCATGGCGGGCATTACGCACACAGTTCTTTACACAAAGTTGAATTTTGGAAAGGCCAAGGACATAAAAGTCTTGGTTTTAGTATCGTTGGAGGAACTGATTCACCGAAAGGCCAAATGGGGATTTTTGTCAAAACGGTGTTTCCTAACGGCCAAGCAGCTGACAAGGGCACTATTTTTGAAGGTGATTTATTGTTTTTTATCTTGAAGGTCTCATTTGTAAATATTGTCTATTACATATAATAAATAAATGAAATCAATTATATATTATACTGTTTGTCTGTTTTAGGTGACGAGATTTTGTCAGTAAATAGTGTGCCGACACGTGGACTGAGCCATGCTGGAGCTATTTCGCTTTTCAAACAAGTAAAGGAAGGAAAAATAGAACTGACGCTTTCAAGACGAAGGTAAACCAAAACGAATATAATTATTATGAAGTGACGCTTATAGACTCTTCCACATAGTGCGTTTTTATCCACTGATAACATCGCATGCATTATTTGTTTTTATTAAAGTAATTATTTATTACACAGGACGACTACGAATTAACCCACTGCTGCAGTTACTTGTTACTTTGTTAAGTTGCCTACTTTAGTGGACAATAATATTAAAATGGACCCTGTCTTTTTTCAGAGCACCTAGGTCGAGATCTGTGGAACCTCTCGGCAATTATCGCGGTGACGTGAAACGGGAATAATATTATTTATTAATATCCCAAAGAGACAATGGTGTTATCGAGTGCAATAATACACTTTATTAATTATAGCCAAAGGCAAATCTAAGATGCTTGTTTCACTGTCACTTAACAACATTGTGAATATTGATATTGAATTATTATCGTTTAGGGTGACATTGTATCGTACGTATTAAATGTATTATCACCCTCAATGTACGTCGCCTTATAAATAAAATATTCTTATGGCAAATAATATAAATCTTGGTTAAATGGGCTACTATACTTAGTGGTTATTAATATGAAACTGTTATGGAGTATATAAATGGTAATATGAATGTGAATGCAAGCTTAACATATCTATTGTATCTTCTTAATAACCACGTAGTAAAGGAAATAAAATATGTAGTCTCATTTAACGCCATTTAATGTATATCATGTTTAATGTTTACGCTAAATTTTATTAGCTCTGTAAAATAAGACTGTATGTATAGCTATAGCTAATTTAATATTTTCGTTGTAGTCTGTTATATTATGATAGCTATTGTTAAAGTATGTTAGGAATGCTAGATCTCGTTATTTACTGTAACTTGTATATACTAGTAGTCGTAGAACATTTTGTTACAATGTTATCATTTAATGAAGACTAGACTTCCTTAACAATAACCACATGACAATTAGAAAGGCAATCAGACTGATATAATTAAATAATGATTGAGTACCTATATTATTGCCAAAGCTTTAGACTTAGGCCGGGTTCCCACTACGCCGGACCGGCAGATCTGCCGCGCCGGTAAATCTGCCGGAAGGGCTAGTGGCTGAACAATTTGTATGAAGCTATTCACACTATCCCGGGTCCGGGATTTTTGCCGAGCCCGGCATTTTTACCAAGCGTTTTGTCACTGCGAATTGCCGGTAGAACAGCCGGGCCCGGAGTAATGTGAACGAGTTTGTGCCGGTATCT
>NWSH02000517.1:5731312-5744467 GCA_002382865.2 Heliothis virescens
AGGCCGGGTTCCCACTACGCCGGACCGGCAGATCTGCCGCGCCGGTAAATCTGCCGGAAGGGCTAGTGGCTGAACAATTTGTATGAAGCTATTCACACTATCCCGGGTCCGGGATTTTTGCCGAGCCCGGCATTTTTACCAAGCGTTTTGTCACTGCGAATTGCCGGTAGAACAGCCGGGCCCGGAGTAATGTGAACGAGTTTGTGCCGGTATCTGTCCCCCGCTCGCCCCGCTCGTGCTCCCCTCACCCCGCCAAATCGTCAAAAGTGGTTCCTGTCATTCGAAAATAATTGAAGAACTTTGATTCGTCTCTTCTAAGTTCACCCATTAATGTTTCAAATGTCCCAAGTGAAAATCTTTCCCGTAAAATAGGGTGTACCCAATGTTTTCTTTTATTTTGCCTTCTATTAACATACCACCACAACACAACAATTTCATCGTCCATTGTGCACGCAGGTCCAAATTCAACTGAGGCAAGTACTTGACTGTCTGAATTTCTTCCGATATCCGATGTAATGTGAACACTCTGTCCGGTGTCCGGTTTCCGGCAGATCTGCCGGTCCGGCGTAGTGAGAACCCAGCCTTAGCGAGAAATATTTCGAACACATTTCTCTAAAAGGACATAAAACAAATATGCAAAGCCGTCACTATTGGACGATTACATCAACTTTCAGAATAGTAACAACATTTATTTTTTCATTGTGTTACAGGCTTATAGTGCACGTATAAACTTTTGAATATGTTATTATATACTTGTGATGCAATATGTGAAGTATTCAGCGAATTAACTCCGTCCATTAAGATTGTTGATACGGCCTATTGTTTTGGAATAACTTTCAGCAGGCAACTTGTTTGGTTCCTAGCGGAAACTAAATACATGACATGATAGCAAAGAGATCGTGCGACATTTGTAAGTTAATCCATCTATCCATCCACAGTATTGTTCGTTACATTTACCTATTGTAAATAAATTGCAATACCTCAATGCTTTTAAAAATATACACGAATATAATAATAGTCTTTTATTTATTTCATGAAAAATATCATTTGCCTATGTATAACAATCTGTCAAGTTTTACCAATCGAACATTTACCTTCCACTATTGTGATAAGGTTGAAAATCTATCGCAGAAATTAGACATATGTGCTGTCGTCTGTACTTAGCAGTATCATCAACACTTGATTATTAGTATGCACCCGTGCAAAGCCGGGGCGGGTCGCTGGTTTAGAATAAATAAATGAAAACACCAAAATCGAATTAGTCAGTTTATTGAGTTGCTAGTCTTTACAAGACTCATGAGCTAACAATGTGCTCATAGACAACCTGCTCCTTCTCTGAATTCCCGCTATTCGAGAACTGACATCAAGTATGGCCTCGAGTGCCGTCTTATCCACTTCGACGCGTTCGCCATCGGTAACTGACATTTTCCGAATTGACGACATCTTCTTGGCTAAGGTTTTAGATTCATTTGCGACCGTAGTTGCATGCTTATTAGCATGGTCATCTGTAAAATCGACAGCCTTCCCCGGTTTCTTAGTTACTTTGGTGTCAGATGGAGTCCGAACTTCTGAAGGTACCTCACCACCTCCGTCGCCCTCCATTTTTGTAAAATATTATTTCAAATAACTTATACCCAAATAGAATTTTAAAACTATAATCACTTCAGTCAATAATAAAATCAATATTCAAATGTCAACTTCAAAGTAATTGGCATTTCAAATTTTCAATTTAAAAAGAAAACATAATTGTATGTCACATGCCAGTGGTATCTCAACAGTATAAGCAGGTATGTGCCTATGTTTTTTATACATTGACCATATACCAGTTTTTATATTAAAACGTAAATTCGGAAATATAAGGATTTATTGAACAAATACATTAAAGACAATACAATTACTTAATGTCGCATAAAATAGCAACTCCTCTCAGAATCCAATGGTCAGGATTCTTGATGGTGGGCAGCCAGAGCGGCGTGATGAACGTCAGGCCAGTGCGCACCGGCTTCTTGTATACCGGGCACTGGCGAACGACAACCGCTTTTTAAGCACACTAACTACTGCTTGGCCAGATCGTGAGTGAACGACACACTGACAATGGTCCACGTAGGGAGCAGGACATAGGCAGCGGGGGTGATTATAGGCCTGTCAGCTGTCACTGTCCCGTGCGCACCTAAAAAGGACCACCGCTGCCCACGTCCCTCTCTCCTCGTGGGCCATGGGAGTGTCACTAACGAGGTCAGGCTATAACACACTTACTACTAACTTAGGAAATGTCTTACCTGGTACAGCTTTGGGTCCTTGGGTGCAGTGGAGTTGATTGCGTACACGTGAACCACTGGCAATACAGTGTACACCATTTTAAGAGCACATTCACATAGCCGTAGATTGCGACGATCCCAGCCCGCACCGTCGATATACAAACCATGGATATACACACCTTCCTAAAGTCATTAAAAACATTTGACGAATTAGGTTACTGTCCTGAGCAGGTTAGTTAAATCTATTCATGTATAGCTCACCGGTGGTGGAGCTTTGATTTCCTCGTAAGCTAATTTCGTAACTTCATTGTGTAACGTGACCATGTCGAGAGCCCAACCCTTGTGTGCACGGGTCACTTCCTGACGCATGGCCGTCAAGAAACCTTCAACATGCAAAAGAAATCAATGCTTTTGATGACCTCTCTAAAACTAAATACTTTACCCCAAACATGCACTAGCTATCGTGTATAACAGACATTTGTACCTTGCGGATTAAAAAATCCAGTCATCCAAAAAGAGTTTGGTCTGGCTTGGAAGCACCACGTCGAGAACTGAATAGTTCGCTCCAAGAACTCCGTAAACCAGAAGCCTAACGTTGACGATGACCAAGAGCTTTTCAACCAGATATTTGGTACTTTAGCATCATAGATGTTGNTACATGACATGATAGCAAAGAGATCGTGCGACATTTGTAAGTTAATCCATCTATCCATCCACAGTATTGTTCGTTACATTTACCTATTGTAAATAAATTGCAATACCTCAATGCTTTTAAAAATATACACGAATATAATAATAGTCTTTTATTTATTTCATGAAAAATATCATTTGCCTATGTATAACAATCTGTCAAGTTTTACCAATCGAACATTTACCTTCCACTATTGTGATAAGGTTGAAAATCTATCGCAGAAATTAGACATATGTGCTGTCGTCTGTACTTAGCAGTATCATCAACACTTGATTATTAGTATGCACCCGTGCAAAGCCGGGGCGGGTCGCTGGTTTAGAATAAATAAATGAAAACACCAAAATCGAATTAGTCAGTTTATTGAGTTGCTAGTCTTTACAAGACTCATGAGCTAACAATGTGCTCATAGACAACCTGCTCCTTCTCTGAATTCCCGCTATTCGAGAACTGACATCAAGTATGGCCTCGAGTGCCGTCTTATCCACTTCGACGCGTTCGCCATCGGTAACTGACATTTTCCGAATTGACGACATCTTCTTGGCTAAGGTTTTAGATTCATTTGCGACCGTAGTTGCATGCTTATTAGCATGGTCATCTGTAAAATCGACAGCCTTCCCCGGTTTCTTAGTTACTTTGGTGTCAGATGGAGTCCGAACTTCTGAAGGTACCTCACCACCTCCGTCGCCCTCCATTTTTGTAAAATATTATTTCAAATAACTTATACCCAAATAGAATTTTAAAACTATAATCACTTCAGTCAATAATAAAATCAATATTCAAATGTCAACTTCAAAGTAATTGGCATTTCAAATTTTCAATTTAAAAAGAAAACATAATTGTATGTCACATGCCAGTGGTATCTCAACAGTATAAGCAGGTATGTGCCTATGTTTTTTATACATTGACCATATACCAGTTTTTATATTAAAACGTAAATTCGGAAATATAAGGATTTATTGAACAAATACATTAAAGACAATACAATTACTTAATGTCGCATAAAATAGCAACTCCTCTCAGAATCCAATGGTCAGGATTCTTGATGGTGGGCAGCCAGAGCGGCGTGATGAACGTCAGGCCAGTGCGCACCGGCTTCTTGTATACCGGGCACTGGCGAACGACAACCGCTTTTTAAGCACACTAACTACTGCTTGGCCAGATCGTGAGTGAACGACACACTGACAATGGTCCACGTAGGGAGCAGGACATAGGCAGCGGGGGTGATTATAGGCCTGTCAGCTGTCACTGTCCCGTGCGCACCTAAAAAGGACCACCGCTGCCCACGTCCCTCTCTCCTCGTGGGCCATGGGAGTGTCACTAACGAGGTCAGGCTATAACACACTTACTACTAACTTAGGAAATGTCTTACCTGGTACAGCTTTGGGTCCTTGGGTGCAGTGGAGTTGATTGCGTACACGTGAACCACTGGCAATACAGTGTACACCATTTTAAGAGCACATTCACATAGCCGTAGATTGCGACGATCCCAGCCCGCACCGTCGATATACAAACCATGGATATACACACCTTCCTAAAGTCATTAAAAACATTTGACGAATTAGGTTACTGTCCTGAGCAGGTTAGTTAAATCTATTCATGTATAGCTCACCGGTGGTGGAGCTTTGATTTCCTCGTAAGCTAATTTCGTAACTTCATTGTGTAACGTGACCATGTCGAGAGCCCAACCCTTGTGTGCACGGGTCACTTCCTGACGCATGGCCGTCAAGAAACCTTCAACATGCAAAAGAAATCAATGCTTTTGATGACCTCTCTAAAACTAAATACTTTACCCCAAACATGCACTAGCTATCGTGTATAACAGACATTTGTACCTTGCGGATTAAAAAATCCAGTCATCCAAAAAGAGTTTGGTCTGGCTTGGAAGCACCACGTCGAGAACTGAATAGTTCGCTCCAAGAACTCCGTAAACCAGAAGCCTAACGTTGACGATGACCAAGAGCTTTTCAACCAGATATTTGGTACTTTAGCATCATAGATGTTGTCTAACGAGTCTCGGAGTGCCTAAAAATGTACTGACATGCATTCATTGATTCACAAACATCGAAATCTACAAACATTCTAATAATATTAGTAGGAGTACCTCATTCATTATGATAGTGCCGTCAATTGCAAGTAGTAAGTCTTTCAAAGTAGTTCTAACTAATACAATCACTTTTTGCATTCGATCTATTTCTTGTCTTAAGAAAATCACCATTGAATTGAGTACACCATACAATTTTAATCTGAAAAAAGATTTTACTTTAATGTAACGCTGTAGTCGTTATCACTCATTACCTTTTCGTATCCCAATTTCATTCGAGGTCATCGTGTCTTCTCCATTAATCTCGTCCTTCACAGAAAGCATTGATAATTGCTTTGATCCTCTCCTTCCTCTATATTTTATTTTATTATGATGCTTCGTATGCATCCACTTTAAGAACTTCCTCAACTTTCTTTTTTTTTCTTGATCTCATTCGTCTTCATCAAATGCCAATGCCATGGCTGCTGATTTCCATATTCACTGAACACTTACGATGATTTTAGATTTCCTGGCTATGTTTGCATTGGAATAAAATTTGAAATAAATACTTACCTATCTAGCACTTCATTAGGATCAAAGTTAGGTGGCACTTTTTCAAGCATTTCCTTGGACTGTCTGTAGACCGATGCTTCTCGTGTCTCCCCACCTCCTAAACTTGACTCTTTTGGTTGAATGGACAATATCGTATCCAAAAGCTCCTGGGTGGTGTTCCGCTGGTAACTAAAGGATACAATGTAGTATATGAAATAAAAAATAATAAAATTTGCTATCATGAATAATAGATAGTCGGCGTTTACTAACGTAATATCCGCATTGGTGTGTAAGCCGTATGCTTGAGGTGGATCTACAGTTTTCATCGTTTCAAGTTCAACGAGGTACTCCGGTATGTTTTTATACTTTAAAATACCATATCCTTTGTAGAATTGGAAGTCATCGGAAAAGATTTGGTCTGAAAACCAGACTCTGCAGAAGGTGGTCAGAAGCCGCGTGTCATAATCGTCAGTCACTCTTCCTCCGTACTGCACAGCAGACACCATGTAACTACAACATCGTTCATTGATGAAATAGCCTCTCTTGACACTTGGTAACAACTGCATTAAAAAATATTAGGCGCACTCACCGCACGGTGGTCCAGCTAACCGGGTGTCCTGGCTCCAAAGAATCCAAATGGTTTTGCACAAACATGCAAGAAGATAGCCAATCGGCTGAATTAAATTCATAAGGAATATTCCAACCAAGTGGGCCGAACTTCCTTCTCTCTTGTACTACGGTGTGCAGAAATGAAATCGTGTAAACTAACGGCAAATAGAAAGGACTGTCGCTGTAATCGAGGAAGTCCTGACTCATCGAATCATAAGTTCTCATGAGACCGGCTTTGATACCTAGAAAGGAAATTTCGCCATAACAGACTGTATACTGACAAGTGATTAAATTGCAACACGTAGATGATAAGCTTACCGAATGGTGGCTCACAAGTGTACTTTATAGACATTTGCAGAAGTGTAATAGGGAATTTTTCATGAACCTCTGTCGTTATCCACAATCTAGAAATTTATTGTAACTTTATTTTGGGATCAGTATTACATTATAAATAGCAGTAGATTGTACTATTACCTAAATAATTCGTGTATCTGCTCTGGGTTCTTTTCAAGTTCAGCAAACTGTTCCATAACTTCTACCATGTATTCCAATCCTAAGTGGCAGTTTTGGAGTAGCACCCACAGACCCTACAACATTAATAATACTAAAGTTTATCTAACTATTCTAAATATTTATGATACAGCAAGTAAACCGCTTACCTCTTTCAATCCACGATTTATAAGTTTTCTCGCATGGATCTCTTGCCCTTGACCCATAGATATGGATGAGCAAATATTCTCCATTCGCTTAGCTGTCACCTCAATAGAGGGCGTCGGATCGGAACCCATAGCCAAGAAACCGATCAGTGGTACTAATGGACGCGATTCCAATACCATTTGCTAGAACATAAAAATGTTGCGTTAATATTCTCGGCTGCGGGAAACCTTTGAATAGACGGCTGAGTAACTCACCTCATAGTTGACTATGACAGCTTCGGAGTACCGTGTGCCCATGGAATTGACGACGTACTTTCTGCAAGACGAAGAAACACGTCAACGTCCTCAACCCACAGTACATAAGGTTGTACGCGAACATACGGTGCGGCGGTATAGTGGTACTCACAGGCTCTGTGCGAGGGTCCGGTCGGGGCACCAGGCGCGCACCACCAGCAGCTTGCGGAACACATCCAGGCTCTGATACCCGTCAGGCAATGGCTCATCTTCCGGAGCTTCCTTGTCAAACCTTCAAAGTATACCAAAAGGTATTATAACTGAAACTAATTTTACGTATTGCGATACATAATAAATTTTTAAATTCACCAATTTTTCCATCCCTTTTCATTGTTAGATACTTGATTAAGAATGTTCGTGAATTGACGCAAACTGGACAATTGCACTAAATTCAACCATGACATGTCGGTTATCCATTTGTAAGGTTTGGGAGGGCAAGTATTGAGGTCCAACGCTGCACCACCTATACACAAATTAGCTATAGTAAAGTTTTGATATCTCGAAGAACAAACTGTCTTAACTATTGTAGACAGGTATGTCTGAAATATTTACACCTACAGGTATACCTTTAATAAATGTCTGAAATTCTTCAAATGTAATATATTCTTTCTGTAAGTCTATTTTCAAAGTCAGCAATACAGTGAATAAGTATTTGTGCTTCTCGTAGAAACCGCGACTAATGTACTTGAAGACATCGAAAGTCTGTAACAGATGAAAGTATTACTATTGCGACCCCTCTAGCTATCTTTTTTCTTTGATCAAGCTAAGAATATTAAATATACAGTTTACAGCAGTAAAGGATGAATTAAACCCTAAATCCATACGTGATCGACGATTCGTGAGTGCATCATTGATGCTAAATTAGAAAACAAGCAAACCAAATAAAACATATAGCTCCCGAAATAAAGTCTAACCAAGTAATCAATTATGAAACCAATCCTTCTTATCGTGATGGGGCTTTGAGGTGAACGCTCCATAGAGATATCGAAGCGCTCGAGGAACTGCGCCAGCGAGGTCTGGTACATGTTGCAGACGAGCGACATGTTGCACACGAGGAAGTATAGCACCGAGCCGCGCGTCGCCACCGGCCGGTACTCTTCCCGTGCCGAGTTAATCTTCATCTCTGTCTCCTTTGCCACATCCAATTTCTCTTTCACCTAGTGGAAATAAAAAAAAGATAGACGAAGAAAATTTTTACTTAATTTAAATGCACATAATTAAACTTTGTATCCCTTAAAGGCAAATTAACCTCGGTAGCCGTAGCTTTGGTAATGTTTAACACTTGAATGAGGGACACGTCTTCAACAAGAGAGCCCTGTATAGTAGTAAGCTTATGCAGGAGATTAGTCTCTAACTCCTGAATCTTGCGTCTGTTGGCGGTCACGTCCATTATAAGCTGCGTTCGCTCTGCTTCCATTTCTGCCTTTTCTGTCAGAATCACGCGACCCAGAAGCTGATCTTCTAAACCTAAAATATGAGTTACCATTGCAGACTATTCCGATGAACATTGTGTGTTACTGAATATCAAGACATGATATATAAAATGCTTAAATATTTTGTTTTATATTACAATTGAGTAATGTTACCGAATTCTGAAGTTATGATTCAAAGTATGGTAAGGTAGATGCCAACATTTTACCTTGCATGGTTACAGTAAAATCTATAATAGAAGTCCGAGCAGAAACCTCAGGCGTGTAAGCAGGATTAGGTAGTTTGGTTGTTATATAGATTTTATGGCTTTTCATCACATCTATTTCTTTGTCTCCTAGTTTAACCTAATGCAAAGAATGATTTGACACATCTCTTATGTGATAAGGATTCTATATTTATTAGCCAAGGAACCATCATATTAGCCAAGTTTATATTAAACAAACCTTAAACGTAGTCCCAATCTTTATGTAATTCTTTTCAAGAATATGGTCAAGAACTGGATCTAACTCTTCGGCAACATCTTCTATCAACATAGGCCTACCCAGGGAAACACAATCTTCTACGTGATTCCTGGACGGTAGACAAAATGGTTTGAGTGGTCACATTTTATTTTGCGGGTCAGCTACTGCGGGATAATAGGAAAGTACCTGAAGTACTTGTGGTTAAGAGTAGTGACAATTAAGTCGTTGAATTTCTCCATATTCTTGATCCAGATCTTTCCCTGGGTCTGCGGATCGATTAGTAATGGAAAACGAGCAGCTTTTGTCACAATAATGCCGTTTTGTATCGACAAATCATCTGTCGGCAATCCGTACAAGTTCCATTCGCCAATCTGGGCAAAATTACTCAATATGAAAATATTATATAAATTAGTACTATCTAGTACCTGTAGGGTACAACAGTCAGTATATTTTTATATCGCTCGTTTTATATATGTGAACGCAGAAGATGTTTATTGTAATAAAACAAATGAAATGTAAGTAAGGAGTGAAATGTGAAGAAGAATTTTTGAATACTCACTGTAGCCGTATCGGTAAGCTCATTTATAATATTTAAATTCATAGAAACAGGTATTTTCCTGCGCAAAAGTTCACTCAGCCAGTTGCCAATAAGCAGTGCACGGAATTCTTGGTTAAATGGCCCGGAATAGGATAGGAATCTGAAAGAATTGGCTCGAAGCTGTAGTGAACGCTCGAATAAGTCGGGATGGCTCAGTTCGTGGCAGACACTCACCCAGTCAGCAGCAGGATGTCGCCAACCAGGCGCTCGATCTCGGATTTGAAGAGCGCGGACTGCTCGGTCCAGCGCACGCGCTCGCCGCTGAGCCCGTTGATAAGCGCGGTGGCGGCGTCCATCTTCTGCTGGCACTTGGCGGCGTCGTCCAGCACCGCCTGCTTCAGCGTCATCGCCTCGTCGAACTGCCGCTGCACATGCGCCAGCTCCAGCTGCCGACAGAGTTCACGTTAAGCGCCTGCTCACGTCACACCTGCCACAGAACATCAGAGCGTCGGTACCTCCTTCGCCTCCAGCTGCGCCTCGGCCGCCTCCAGCTCGCGCTTGGCTGCGTAGTACTTGCCCTGCAACACCGCCAGGTTCGCCTTTAGCGGCAGCACGTCCTTGTTCACCGCGTAGAACTGCGCCATGGCTATGGTCCACGATATCAAACCTGCTACGTTACCGCATGCTAGTTTCGCTGCGTTGAAATTGTAGAGACTGGCGATTTAAAAAAATGAGTCTTATACTTCTACCAAATCAGTGAAGTTTTGATCAAAGCAAGTAAGCATAGTAAGTAAGCAAGTACTTTTATATTTTTTTAACTCACCTATATCTAAAGTATGGTATCAATAAATCAACCATTTCAGCATTGATCTCATCTTTTGGATATTGCTTTAAGTTATTGAGAAACCTCACATCCGTCATGACCTGTTGTGAAATTTGATTTTCAATTTATTTATGAATGAATCTTCATAATTATCTAATAAAATAATTACGTTTTTTTTCATGAAGAAGCTTACAAATAATTTTAATAAGAAATTAACTATGAACATAAAAACTACCTTTAAGGACTCCGACCACGAAGCAGTTAAAAACTGATGGTCGGGATCTGGTCTGATGGGATCGATACGCTTTCTAAACAGTAATATGACAGCATCCATAATGAGCGTAATCAGATGAGGCGGCTTGCCAAGCTTCCTGACTGTGGCGATGTCTGCTGCGTTAATAGTCTGTAACCAACGGGAATATAAGACAACAGTGTCTTCTACTGAGTAAATGAGCACACTGAAGAGTTTGTTATACCAGCAAAGCAGCCTCGGCAGCGTCGAGTGCCGGCTTGGCGGCAGCGAGCTTGTCCTCGGCGACGGCGGTCTCCGCAGCGATCACATTGACGAGCTTCACGGCGCGGTCCTTCACTTCCATCACTCCCGCCTTCACCACCTCGGCGGCCGCCTGCGACTCCGCCACTGCCTCTAACACCTGCAACGTACGCGACGCACAACTTCAGCTTGCGAATAGTCTTATAACGCCCACTCGTTTTGCATTATAATAGTTGGATATACGACAAATACCTCTTCCGCTTTAGCTGTGGCTACTTTTATGTCCTGTTCCATTACTTCCAATTCCTTTTTCAGCTGGTCAACACTTGCAGCAGCTTCACCTAATTTCTCAAGCCCCGTTGTCATTCTAAATACATGAACAATGTAGCTTCTATAGTATCAGCACTAATAAATAATATTACCATTCATTTGACTCCAAAAAAGGTTCATAAGTACAGACTTCAAATTTCTGCGATAGATTTTCCACCTTATCACAATAGTGGAAGGTTAATGTTCGATTGGTAAAATATGACAGATTCGTATATGTTGCCCTGCTGTCGTCTGTACATAATTGTTTTTTCGTTATGTTACAGAAATGCATCTCTTTAACTCTATCTCTCTACTCTTTCAATTAATTGTTAATTAGGAACTGTACCTATAGTTGAAATAAATATACCTTTTTGATAACTCGGCGATATAACTATGCTTTGCTGTATATAATGTTTTATAGCCTTCCAGAAATGATAAATATGACTTAGGAGTGACGTGCGTCTGCCTTCTAAATCGATCGTAATAAATTACGCAAGTATCTGCGACATTATCCTGTACGATGCCCATCATTTCGATAACATGTTGCTTTGTTCCTGTGGAACAAATCACCTAGAAAAAAATATCCGTTATATTCTCCAAAATTTAACTTAAATCTTGGTCGTGATGGCATGATATTCTAGGATTGATTTATTCGGAAAATAATATGATAATGTGCTGCAAACCTGAAACTCCCACAAAAAGTGATGCGCTACTTCTATCAGAGCTTCCTTGGGCCATTTCTGGAACCAGTCTATAGTAGATCCTGATATAAGGCCCGGGAAATTTAACGCTCTGCTTCTGAATTTTTCACCCACCTATAACAAAACCTTCAGGTTGTAGTCTACTGCATGATTCATTTTAATTTCAGCTAATAAATAATAACCAGATAAGTAAGAAATTAGTTAATAATGAAATTGTTAAATAAAACATAAGTTTTTTCAAAAGCTGTGAGTATTTGGACTTACCGGCGAAAAGCACAAAACGACGTGTAAATTAGCTCTGGCACGCATGATAAAGTATTCATACAGAACATCGGGGATAGGAACCCTTTTAGGTGCATTCTTTTTCATGATAGGAGCCAATTCATTCAGGATATCATCTGGAGGCATTTTAACAGTAAGTCTCTAATGACGTAAATACGAATTAAATGCAGTGCACTTGGCTCACCCAATTCCTCTTTAGGGAAAAGATTAGCAATTTCTCCTGAGCTCATAATATTGTTAAGGTATTCTAAGAAGTGCTCATCTTTGATGTCGTTGTCAGTAAATATGAAGGAGATGCCGCGTCCCTGCAGCCCGGCCACGCGGTACAACACCTTAATGTCGTCCATAAAGTTGTTCACATTGTACGACCTGAAATTATTTGAGAGGAGTAGTTAGGAAGAGGAATAACAACCTGCTTACTTCTTCCACAGATTATTTTACCTTGATAAAGTAATTTGGTAGTACGAAAAGTTAGCTATAAATGATGCTAATTTCGTTAAACTTTGCTTTCCAGATCCACCGACACCCACTAGCAACGCATTGCCGCTGTGAAAAAAAATAAAAACAATTTTAGTTTCAATATAGGTACATTCATTTCATTGACAACTATTAGGTACTTAGATATTACCATGGTGTGTTTATGATTCGAGATATTATAAACAGATGAACCATTGCATCGTGGAAGAAGACCAAGTCCAGGTGAGATCCTCTAATCTGTTCATTGAAGAGTACTTGGAATCCGGCAAGTTTTGTTAGAACAAAGTCCCAACTGTAAACATGTAATATTTTCAGCATTTTTAGACAAACACATAGTAAAATGTTTTTTAGGTCAACACCACGTTTTTTAGGTTTAACATTTCTGAAAAACTAGCTTCTGCCCGCAACTTCGTACGCGGATCCTGATTTTTTTTATAATCATATTTTCTCATCGTTAAAACCTTCTTTCGATCTGTACAAACATTTTAAGACCAAAATAAGCCCGATCGGTCCAGCCGTTCTTGAGTTATGCGCTTACCAACACATTTAGCGATTCATTT
>NWSH02000517.1:5746001-5764159 GCA_002382865.2 Heliothis virescens
AAACTAGCTTCTGCCCGCAACTTCGTACGCGGATCCTGATTTTTTTTATAATCATATTTTCTCATCGTTAAAACCTTCTTTCGATCTGTACAAACATTTTAAGACCAAAATAAGCCCGATCGGTCCAGCCGTTCTTGAGTTATGCGCTTACCAACACATTTAGCGATTCATTTTTATATTATAGAATAATTCAGATTTGCTATAACATTACAGTTCTATTATTACAGCTTTACTCACGAGGGTAGTTCCTCGTATATTTTAGGAGCTTCAAGACTGAAATCTTCGTCTTCTTCACCAGTTGGTTCTATAGGGTCTCGTAGGAAGTTAACAAAGAATGTTTCTTTATCAGGGAACTCGCTCACTAGATCCGGCAACTCTTGACTGGCAGTTGTCCAGAAATTTGTCACGAACCATTTCTTATCAGCGAAAGTAGTGAATCTGAAAAATAACACGTGAAATCATTAATCAGCTTTGAACTTGTCATTTCTGCTTAATTTTTCTTTCAAGAAATTCAATCAATGTTTTCAATGAAATCATGTTGAAGTGCCTACCTATCAGAAATAACTCGCAAGCACTCGTGGAACCAAAGCTTCAAACCCATGTTGATGCACGTAAGCTCCTCTCTCTTGATAAACAAAATGCCTTCCCAAATACGAGATAGATCTCTTAAGTTAAAAACATAATGGAACTTGGCCGGTGTTGGTAGCATTTTAACCTGTTGAGAATATCACGTAACATATTTTAGTCAAGTAAAGTCAAAATTCTGCGGTGTTTTGACTATGAATTTAAACGTACTTTGGTTTGCTGCCAAATGACTCGTGTTACAGGTACTAGTCGGGGCATAAAGTCCACTATAACTTTATCAAAGCGGGATTTACAGAAATATCCAGCACTTATTGTCTCTGGAATAAAACATAAATAAATAACTAGAGCAATATTTTTTCAGAAAATCATTGCCTGTTGGGTTTAATAACGAAAAATTTCATCTATTTTTCAGTTAGCAAGATATTACAAAATAACGGTGACCGAAAACGTAAGTACATCATTTAGTATTTTATCATTTGAAGCCTTTACCAAAAATCTTGTCCATGGAAATGTTACTGGGAAGCGTACAATTAAAAATATTGAACTGTCTCTTCAGCCGCGGAGGGATATCATTTCGCCCACCACCTGTAGGGACAAGAGCAATTACTGTGGTCTTTAGAAAATATGTTCATTGGAATTTTATTGGCTTTCACTTAACAAAACTATTTTTAATTACGAATCCATTTTCCTTCAAGTAAAAGCAAAGGTTTACCAGGATGTATCATAGCGCCAAACATCTGGACATCAGCAATGATTGTGAAATCACCGGGCTTGTCCAACGAGTAGAAACCACCACATTCCATCAATTGTCGCACTATTTCGTTAGTTACCTTAAATATATTAAAGAAATCCATTATAAGTCCTTCAAATCTTGCTGCGGGATTGTTTGAAAGAGTTACCGCAGCCCTGGCACACAAAGGGTGGATTTTAGTCAGTCAAAATCTGACACATCCTCACGCTGTCCCCCACAGCGGGAAGGGTCATCTGATGATTTCCTATTCATAAAAAAGTCCATCAAATCTTTTACTGTAAGTAATTTGTATAAGACCATATTTCAAAGGGAAGTTCAATAATTATACTTAACAGTGGCCAAAAATGGGTCTAGGCAACCATAACAGCAATTTCACACAATATATTTTTTAACTTTACCTGATCACCCCACTCATTGACCACGGGCATATTTATGTCGTCTACGAAGACCGTCATCGCTCGCCCACCAGGTGGCCCGTACGTCATGCCTACTCGCTTCTCCATGTATGACTCGATAATCCTCTGAGACAAATATAATCAGTGTCATATCATTAGTTAGGTGGGGTCATACATGTGCCTAATAAAGTGTCTGAATAAATAAACAAAAATTTTATTAGCAAGGAAACTTCACCTGGAACATATTTGGCGTAGTAGCGTAAGAGAAGTTCACTGTCTTAAACAGTTTGACCTCGTTATCGTACTTAGACATGTAACTCTTCATCATAACAGTCTTGGCGGTGCCCTGTTCCCCAATCAGTAACACTGCCTTATCCTGCTTTGCGATGGTATTGATCAAAAACGTAATGCACACGTTGTCTATATTCGGCACAAGAATGGAAGCATATTCTGGTATACTGTCGGAAGGGTAAATGTAGTCCTCCACACTCTCAGACCTATTGAAATCAAAGTTTATTCTTGTTTGAAAATTGCGTGCGAAAAAATTAAAAAAATTTGGAAACATATTTATGTTCTTACCAGTGCTCCCACATGCCACTAACATTAACCATGTATTCGTAAGGCATTACAAACTCCTTGGATTTAGGGCCAGGCCAGTCCATTTTAACGGGGAGCATCGTCATGAACTCAGCCATTCGCCTACGCATGTCTAACTCCAAAACAGCACCCAGTGACCACATCATTGCAAAAATAAATAAGCGCTCGAGATGACGTTCTGTATGAGTCCCTGCAGTACAATTTTTTGCGTGAATTAAAGATTCAACTCATGCAAAGTCAAAGCGTTTAGGATACAAGGTAAATTATCACTTTTGCACAGTAAACCATTAATGGAGGAAACATAATGAACAAAATTAGTACTTACTTCCACCTGGTATTTCAATCTGCAGCAACCCAGAAAGAACGTCTATGCACTGCCTAAAAAGGAAAAAAGTATTCAAAATAAAGTGCATGTACACCCATGAGATAGGTATTTTAAAAGACGTACCTGATATATATAGCTTCAAGAAGCTTCATTTTAGCTGTTAGTTTCGTCTGTACGTAATAATGAACTTCGTCATAAACTTTATTGAAAGTTTTACGTAGAACATCGCATTGTTTCGGTTCCAAAGTATTTAACCAACACTATTATTAGAAAAAACAAAAATCTCATGAATAACTTTACATTGTAGGTATATTTTATGTACAAACATAACTTCGTTACTTGAGAATTAATTTATTCAAACGAGAGATTATAGCGAGTATCTGAAGTATAAATTATACCTCTAGTATAGGTTGCCATTTGAGTACCGATGAAGATAGGAACACCATGCCCATGCGACTGACGGTGGCGGGCGATGCGTTATCCACGTTATCCGGCTCGAACACCAGCTTGCTGTTTTGTGCCATCGTGATGCGGTCACCGTTGGCCAGTGTTAGCGTCTTATTGTCGTCTAGTACCGAGTTCAAGTTCTCGATCCATACGGCATCTACCGGACCATCTGAAACAACAAATACGCTCGCACTTTAAGCATCCTCACTTTTCTTCATTCTTTTCATGCATCAAGGCAAATACTAACCCAGCACGATCCAAGTTGTGTCAGACTTCTTCACCTTCAATGCTCTACGCCACAGCGTAGAGAAAATACCATCAGTCCAGTCATTGGTTGCAACGTCCAAACGACCGAACATTTGTGGTGCAGTGATTGCCTAAAAGGTTAGTAAGTATGTATTTGAAAATTAAGTGTAGATTGAACCTTGTGCCTTAAACACTCCACGGTTCTTAATTACGTTACCAATACATGATTACTTTGGACAATTTGGAGTTATATAATAAAAAAAAGGAAGCGCTCATCGAACCTTAGGATTCATTCTCATTTCCTTGTGTGGTTTGCCAATTTCAGTGAGTGCGGCCATGAGCGTGTGTATGCAGGTGGTCTTGCCCGAGCCGGTCGGACCCATCGTCATCAGGCCGTGCCGCACCAGCGACGTCTCGTACAACTGGATGATCTTCAAGTTCCACTCTGGGTGATTAACAAGCCCAGTACGTGTCGTCACTGTTTTTATGGCATTTTGCATTACTCTGAAAAATATATTCTTCGAATAACTTAAAAACCTCATTAAGACACTACTAAGTTTCAAAAACAACGTATCATCGAATGATTAAAATGTAATTTTATAAAACTATGGAAAGAACAATATTTAGTTCATACTTTTGGACCGTCTGAGTTAATTTAATTCCTGGGAACAAATCTTCAATCAGAGATACAAATAGAGGCTCGTCTTCATCCACCAACTTAGACACATTCATCTCCCTGTAAAGATGAAATATTTTGCGTTAAATATTTCAGGAATACTTTAAAACAGTAAAATTTTCGAGTTTTCGAAGAGCACTAACTTCATTACTCTCATCATAATGTTTTCTTCAGTACTGTCTGGGTTTGCACGTTTTTGTGCGCCCATAGTTCGCAACACGGATAAAATATTCCGCAATCCGAAGTCGTAGTGAACTTGCTTAGACAGCTGCTCCTCGCATAGTTTGTACAACGTAAAGAACTTGCGAGCTGTTAAAAATGTATTGTTAATGATGAATAGAGCCAAATAAATATTATAAGTAATTCAGTGACAAAAATAATCTAATTTAGATACCCAGGACGATGTTATCTTTAAAACCGCAACTGGCCAGTTTGACTCTGATAATAATTTGTCTATCGGGGACCATCATCGCAACGGAGCGAAACTGGATCTTCAAATTTTCTGGCAATTCCTGTCGACCAGCATAACCTGGGTTCATAGTAATGATAAACGCAAACTCCGGGTTTAAACTGACTGTGTCACCATCGCTAGCAAACCAAAAAATGACATTGAATATAATTATTAATTTTGATGCACAAAAATTCATGATGACTAAAATATGCTGCCAAATCTTAACCTGAATATAAATAATTCTTTTTTCTCCCTCCTGGCAGTAAGACAGATGTAGATCTGTTGCGCCGCAACAGACAGCACGGGCAGCTCAATGCGGTTGAACTCATCAAAGCAGCCCCATGTGCCTGACTGAGCCAAGCCCTTGAAGATACGGCCCAGACCTGAGCAATAAAGTAATCAGTGAACTAACGTTGCTGAGATTGGTTTGGTTATTAGTGCAGTTGCTGCACCTCGGAAGTCCATCTGGTCGGAGCAGTTGAAGACGATGACGAGCTTGCCGAGCGTGCGGCCCATGTCCTTGGTGGTCTCGGTCTTGCCCGTGCCGGCCGGGCCGGCGGGCGCGCCGCCCATGTTCATGCCGATAGCCTGCGACAGCGTGATGTAACAACGATCCGTCAGCGGTGTAATCACCAACCGCTCTGTTATGCCAAGGTATTCATTCTGTATCAAAATAAACACTTTTATATAATATTCTATTAGGATAAACAGATACCTTCTTACTTTTATCAACGGATTCATACCTATTATTACACCAATGCTTACCTGATATACGAAGTCTACGTCGGTTATAGACACTAAGCAATCGTCACTATCCTCGAAATAATAGAAACGAGCCTGCTTCTGCCATTCAAAATCGATTGGCGATTTAATTCTCATTCTTACCAAATCATCAAAAATGTCTCTGTAACCGAAGTCAGATAGGAATGAATTTAATTTCATGTTAGTATTCTATCAATACCTAGTACTAGTTATATATGCATTTTTATAGTTTACCTTTGGTGAACATGTACGGTGATCATTGTTTCAATTTGCGTTCTGTCCAAAGGAGTTAGTTCTTTAACTGTCTGATCAATGAGACCATTCAATAAGTCTAGTAATTTCTGATTGGTGAGCCGCATTATAAAACGATCCACCCTCGATTTTTTCAGAGCATACTCAGCATCACTTGTCCAAAGTATTTGCATTCCCAGCAATGCAGCCTACAATATTTCTATTATTAGACCTAAGTACGAGGTTTAAAAACGAAGACATTCTAGTGCCTACTTAAAGTATTTAAAAATAAAAAAAACAATAGAAATATTGACGTAGCTAGTTTAAAGTATTTTATTAAGCGTTTGTAAATTTTCCATAAAGTTTACGATACATCATTACCTGACCAGGAAAGTTCCAAAATCCAACCAAAAATTCAAATTCTGGATCGCTAGACATCGTTTGTGCTATGTTAGCGATAACATTTTTAACTGTATCTTTCATTGTATCAAGGAGAGTATTCAACCATATCTGTAAATAAGAAGACGCTAGGCTTATTTATTAATTTAATCGAAAACTACGAAATATTATTTGACAATATAAATATAACAACGAACGCTACTACATTGCATGACATTAATAAATTAAAATACCTCAACACCTCCCAAACACGCTACCGGTCTGTCGAGAGGAATCGACTCGCCGTTTTCAGAATTCATTTTTATTATATTCTCTTTATCATCAAAGTCTACTGTGTATATAGCATCAAAAATGCTCGGTAAATGCGGCTAAAAAATAATTCGTTTCATTAACTTGGAACTTGAGAACTTGGGTTGCAGAATTCAGTTGCGATTTTGCTAAATAGAATTGTAGGCCCTTACTTGTATAGAGTGAGGATCTGAAGCCTGCCCAAGTATTTCTAGTAACACAGGATCGGAGACAAAAAAGAACCTGGGGAAGATGAGACGCTTGGTCTCCAGGTAGCCGGTGAGAGACTTCTGGCAAGCCTCAAGCTGCTCTATCAAATATGGCAAGACAAGCTTCAACGTATCATCAGAAGTACAGGTTTCTACACAATTAACAATATCCCGCGCTCGGTACATTATTTTAACGTATGCTTTATCGATACTCTGCAAATAGAACCATACTTATTATTCAATTACAAAGAAGATCACGCAGGTAAAAAATAAAGGTATCTTTCGTACCGCGAAGCGCTTCGCTTCCGCCGGCAGTTGCTTGGCGATGTCACCGCCGACAAACACGGCCTCCAGGTACATCCACACATTCTGAACCTGGAGCCACTTCTCTAAGATCTCGCTTGTCGTCACCAATTTATATATCCAGTGCAATATATCTTTCTTAAATGGCGGGTTGTACCTTTGTTTAACAAAAATGGGTTTTGTTATGTTTCCATTAAAGAATTAAAAGTTGTAGCAGGAATGTATGATTTTTATAAATCCACACCTATTGGAAGCTAAAGAGTTGAGGATCATCAATGAGTCTTCAAGCAAAGTGATGATGTCGAGCGTTTCCTGTGGCTTGATCAGGAGTTCACCTCTGTTCTTAAAATTAGCAAATGTCAGATCAACAACTGCCCATTCCGCACTCACATGCTTCAATTTTGCTTCAATGTCTTTTTCTTTTACCGCGCTTATGCAAATGTCCTATAAAACATAAGACAAATACTAAATCTGACTTTTATTCAATTATCACAATATATGTAAATAGTTGGTAATTCTTTAGAACTGTCCAGAGTTTTTTTAAATTTTATATTCTGTAAATATAAATATTCGTGTTCTAGTACTAACTTCAACGTCGTNGGCGGGCGCGCCGCCCATGTTCATGCCGATAGCCTGCGACAGCGTGATGTAACAACGATCCGTCAGCGGTGTAATCACCAACCGCTCTGTTATGCCAAGGTATTCATTCTGTATCAAAATAAACACTTTTATATAATATTCTATTAGGATAAACAGATACCTTCTTACTTTTATCAACGGATTCATACCTATTATTACACCAATGCTTACCTGATATACGAAGTCTACGTCGGTTATAGACACTAAGCAATCGTCACTATCCTCGAAATAATAGAAACGAGCCTGCTTCTGCCATTCAAAATCGATTGGCGATTTAATTCTCATTCTTACCAAATCATCAAAAATGTCTCTGTAACCGAAGTCAGATAGGAATGAATTTAATTTCATGTTAGTATTCTATCAATACCTAGTACTAGTTATATATGCATTTTTATAGTTTACCTTTGGTGAACATGTACGGTGATCATTGTTTCAATTTGCGTTCTGTCCAAAGGAGTTAGTTCTTTAACTGTCTGATCAATGAGACCATTCAATAAGTCTAGTAATTTCTGATTGGTGAGCCGCATTATAAAACGATCCACCCTCGATTTTTTCAGAGCATACTCAGCATCACTTGTCCAAAGTATTTGCATTCCCAGCAATGCAGCCTACAATATTTCTATTATTAGACCTAAGTACGAGGTTTAAAAACGAAGACATTCTAGTGCCTACTTAAAGTATTTAAAAATAAAAAAAACAATAGAAATATTGACGTAGCTAGTTTAAAGTATTTTATTAAGCGTTTGTAAATTTTCCATAAAGTTTACGATACATCATTACCTGACCAGGAAAGTTCCAAAATCCAACCAAAAATTCAAATTCTGGATCGCTAGACATCGTTTGTGCTATGTTAGCGATAACATTTTTAACTGTATCTTTCATTGTATCAAGGAGAGTATTCAACCATATCTGTAAATAAGAAGACGCTAGGCTTATTTATTAATTTAATCGAAAACTACGAAATATTATTTGACAATATAAATATAACAACGAACGCTACTACATTGCATGACATTAATAAATTAAAATACCTCAACACCTCCCAAACACGCTACCGGTCTGTCGAGAGGAATCGACTCGCCGTTTTCAGAATTCATTTTTATTATATTCTCTTTATCATCAAAGTCTACTGTGTATATAGCATCAAAAATGCTCGGTAAATGCGGCTAAAAAATAATTCGTTTCATTAACTTGGAACTTGAGAACTTGGGTTGCAGAATTCAGTTGCGATTTTGCTAAATAGAATTGTAGGCCCTTACTTGTATAGAGTGAGGATCTGAAGCCTGCCCAAGTATTTCTAGTAACACAGGATCGGAGACAAAAAAGAACCTGGGGAAGATGAGACGCTTGGTCTCCAGGTAGCCGGTGAGAGACTTCTGGCAAGCCTCAAGCTGCTCTATCAAATATGGCAAGACAAGCTTCAACGTATCATCAGAAGTACAGGTTTCTACACAATTAACAATATCCCGCGCTCGGTACATTATTTTAACGTATGCTTTATCGATACTCTGCAAATAGAACCATACTTATTATTCAATTACAAAGAAGATCACGCAGGTAAAAAATAAAGGTATCTTTCGTACCGCGAAGCGCTTCGCTTCCGCCGGCAGTTGCTTGGCGATGTCACCGCCGACAAACACGGCCTCCAGGTACATCCACACATTCTGAACCTGGAGCCACTTCTCTAAGATCTCGCTTGTCGTCACCAATTTATATATCCAGTGCAATATATCTTTCTTAAATGGCGGGTTGTACCTTTGTTTAACAAAAATGGGTTTTGTTATGTTTCCATTAAAGAATTAAAAGTTGTAGCAGGAATGTATGATTTTTATAAATCCACACCTATTGGAAGCTAAAGAGTTGAGGATCATCAATGAGTCTTCAAGCAAAGTGATGATGTCGAGCGTTTCCTGTGGCTTGATCAGGAGTTCACCTCTGTTCTTAAAATTAGCAAATGTCAGATCAACAACTGCCCATTCCGCACTCACATGCTTCAATTTTGCTTCAATGTCTTTTTCTTTTACCGCGCTTATGCAAATGTCCTATAAAACATAAGACAAATACTAAATCTGACTTTTATTCAATTATCACAATATATGTAAATAGTTGGTAATTCTTTAGAACTGTCCAGAGTTTTTTTAAATTTTATATTCTGTAAATATAAATATTCGTGTTCTAGTACTAACTTCAACGTCGTCTTTGTATTTTAACAACGGTGCCTCCATAACCTTTGCCAATGTGAATGACTCAGATTCAACATCCAACACACAATCTGGATTAAGAGAATAAATAAAACATCGTTCATAAATTGTACGTAATATATCAAATAAACGGAGTTAAAGAGGTGTTTTACTCAGCAGTTCTTCAAGTCTCTTCCAATGTCTTTCCTTCATAGATTTATCCGCCATCATCTCTAATAGTGGACACGTTTGGTTAAAGTCATCAATTTTACTCTTCAAAACTTGGAAGGCAGGCCAATCTTTCATACCCCTTGGCAGTCTTCGACATCTAAGAAAGCAGTGCCAGGGAATGTATAACTTCTTTCACTTACTCAAGAATTAATTTTAAACCAAAATACGATATTTAAAATTTACGATGATCATATATATAAGTATTACCCTGTTATTACCAGTGTTACCCTTAACTTACCTGACATCAAATTCCGTCAACTGAGCAACGATTTGTTCAATATCAATATCAACCCAGGGCGTCTCATAATAGCCATCGATGGTGTTCACTACAGCTAGATATAGACTGTAACTGAAAAATAAACACAACCTTCATGTTTAACAAAATTTAATATTCTACGAAAACGTACCACGTGTGACAAACATACATTTATTACAATCCATGCACTTTCGTGTACTTACAGTTTATTTAATAAGTTAAATTCCTTCTTCTTCTGATGCAGTATCGGATAGTCTTGAACTTCCATTCCAAATAACTTTTCACCACTTGAATACATTTGGAATCTCCTCCACAAGTCATCAAATCTTGATTGGAAAAGTATAACCCTAGCAATAGTGGCAAATATTATATCATAAAAAATAACAGGCTGGGAAAGTCACAAGATAGTTTTATCCTTCTACAAAGTTTTATTGTGTGTAAAAAAAATGTTCTCAGTTTTACCTGTCACTAGCTTCCCGTGCAGATAGACCAGGAGTCATTGGTCCGGTTGCATCATAGTCAGCATCAAACTTGAGCACGTCTGCTAGGAAAGTCGCTACTCCGTCAGTGAGCTCTGTCTGGAGTGGCCCTTGCATGTCCACTATCTTCTGTTGTACTTGTTGGGACTACGATTTCGAAATGAAGATGTAGATTATAATTTGTATATTGGTTGACTATTCATTTATATAATACTGAGGAACTTAGGTAAAAAGGCCACCACTGCCACCTCATGCCTTATATTTACAGTCACTACAAAATCATACGAGGAAGTGTTTAATGCTATTAAATAATAGTGATACATATTATCCCTTACTGCTAATAACATGTTCCGAAATGAATGCCGTAAACTGAACACCAAAGCAGCATCCTCTTTGGGTATATCAATATTGAATTGGTTAAACGTAGCGTAACTTTCTTGTAAGGTATCTAATTCCATATCCATTCTGAAAGTTAAATGAAAATCATTGTGTTAATATCAATTCTCGATAACTCTGTTGATAAAAAGTAATGAATTTATTAACCCAATGAATTGCTCTCTTATAAGTTCGAGGCACATCATAGCAACTCTAACGTCATCCAAATCCTTAATTTTCTTGTTCATTGTCTTCATACGGTCATGGATGAATTGCATCAACTTTTCCGCTCGCTCCTTATAAGCGTGGCATAGCAGTTTACCTAAGATCCTCTTCCATTCAATGGATTCCAATTGCAGTGCCAATTTAACGTGTTCTAAAAATATCAGTTACAACAGAAATGTAATTATTCCTAAACGACGACAAATGCTGTTCATTGACTGATGATTGGCGAAATCTCATTGTACATTACCCATGTTTATCTGAATAGAACCAATGATGTGTCGTTCAGGCAAATTTAACACTTCCTCAGTTTGTGCCTCATATTTGTAAAACATGTCCTTGATTTGAACATTCAGAGGATTTAAATCAACAAATTCTTGCACTTGATGCACTCTATCTTCAGCCCACAGATACGAAAATCTTTTATACCCCTAAAAATTTAAACTTATTGACATTGGTTATTCGTATTAATAACAGTATCCTTTATCCTTTTGTTTTTACCGTCAGGAGTTTTTCTATGTCGGGTTTGTACATGAACATCATTCCTTGCAACGCCATCACCGACCTAACGATATCTTTGTGCTCCGACACCATTCGGAAGTAACTTCTCACTCCTCCAACATTACAACTGGATTTAGAACCTATAAAATAAATATTACCGGACAAGAATTTATTGTTCTTATAAACCTTAATAACATTCAATTATATATATTTACGAGCATGTGTCATACTGACCAGTGCTGCGTCTGCATGTTAGCAAAGTACCAGCTAATTGTTCTTTCTTTATTTGTTCCTGTTGTCCCCACATGAATACATTGCGATGAATATCCATGATACAATTCAACACCACCTTAAACCCACCATGATTTAGATAGAACTATACGCATCAGGTAGCCAGCACAGCTGTGATTTCATTAAATTCCTAATAATATAACAATTTTAGTCATCAACAAATATCTTCATACAGTTTACCTGAGAAAATGAGGTCTGTATCTCTTCCAAAGTAGGTTTTATTAATACTCTTGGTATTTGTAAGTGCATTTTTGTCAGCATAAGAGGATGTAGTTTATTTTGTTCTTGAGGATCAGTCGTCATGGTTAGAAAACTAAAGGTACAAACGAGACCGTTGTTAGCTGATAGAATAATAGAGCATATCCACAGATAAAACTTAATTTATTAAGTTACCTTGATACAGAAGCTCGTCGTCTAAGTTTATCGAGGCTTTGCCTGGTACATTTGATTAGTGCTTCCAGACATTTGGTAGCAAAGTATGCGAATAGTTCATTACACTCGTTTACAATGGGTACAACGTCGTATCGGTCTGTGTTCTCTATCTCCATAAATGCTGTAAATTTACTAGAGCTTGTAAGTATTAACCAAACAAATATTTGTGTACTGCTTAATGATTGGTAACGATTTTACCTGCATCATCGGGAAGAACCTTCGTGGATGACGTAACTTGCTTCAATACTTTGTCTATATCCAACCTAAAATAATCATATATAATTAAAATAGATAAATTTTCTTCCAAAAATCAAAATTAAGAATAATTTACACACTACTTACCAGTTATCTTTTAAATCTCGTATTTCTTTACAAGGCACACTATCCAAAAACTTATGTATGAGTTCTATAACAGCAATTTCAGCATTCCATGATTTTAATTGTATTTCGGTTGCTAGTAAAATAACAACAAAATAATTAAAACTTTTCGACAGTTTCACAGAACTAGATGTGTAGTGGGTGTTGTGCTGATACATACTGATTTCATCGCGTCTCAAAAGATTCTCCTCGTACAGTGCCCAGGGGTCCACTGCATGATGAGGTAAATACACAAGCATTGTATGAGTAATAGATTTCAGCATAGCATCAATACGAGCTTCCTTCATATCTACCACCTGCAATATTACAGCTGTTATCCTTCTCTATTTTAAGACATCCACTATGCGATGTCAGTATAATTTCAATTGCTTTATACCTCTTTGACGAATAAATCTACTTCATCGAGTACTTTTTCAATGCTCTCACAATACTGCGGTATCTCCAGAGAACTCCAAGTGATTGTTGACAAACCAGGCTGAAAGGCTTTCTCCAGTTTTATTAATTGCGCTCGAAGTAGAGGCAGGTAAAGTTTTGGCATGCTCCTGTCGTAATAGATAAAATTACTTTGACAATAGAAGTAATAAATCTTTATATTAATGAAGCGAACGTAAGACATACCTTCTTATTTGATTGTTTCTTTCAACCAAGGATGTAATTTTCTCAAAATATCCAAGTATTTTGGATTTGCAGAAAGCAACTATTTGTGCGCTACTCGGCACACCTTTAAAACGAAATAAATCAATGAAACATTGAGTTTAATAAAAGAATCATCATGAAAATGAAATGGAGACTAAAACTTACTTAATCCCAACTGCCACATATACTCTGCCTCCCTTATGCACTCGGGAATATACGAGCTGAAGTTAACTATGTACATATTAGTATTGGGGTGCCGCATGAGAAGTGGTGCAATCAGACCCATTCGTACCTTCAAGTCCAAATAAAAAATATCAGTATTATCTCTTATAATAACGCCCTAATCTGCTACTTTTGTCAAATTACCTGTCCCACATTTTCCACCCAAGCGTAATGATAAATCAATTCGTATTCAGTGAACACGATCGTCATGACATTGTGTAACTTAACGCATCGCTGGCAGTTCTGTAAAAATGTGTAGTATAATTATTTTGTATTTATAAATTCATTTGTTTTAAGTTCACATCTGATTCATGGTGACGTGATTCACTACGTGGTATATTGTTGATGATCAAATTGGGATTAAAGGTAAGTTTTGAAAGCTTGCTGTCGTCGACAATTGCCGACCGCACGTGCCACGGCTGTACGAGAAAGGTTATCTTAGGGCGACTGCACGTGCTGCTGCCGCTTCGATCCCAAATCATTTCATGTAAATACATTTATACCAGTACCAATCTTACTTAAAAATACAAGAAAATACAAATTATGTAAGTGTGCAATAATACCGGGTGTGCAATAACTTCGTGATGTTGCTTAAATATTTGCATTGGTACTTTAATCTTTTTATCATATAATCGTATCCACACGAGTCGGCCTGCTACTGGTGGCATATTCCTGGGTAATTGAGGACTGTCCCTCTCTTCGTTATACCTAAACATTAATTAGAAATACATATTTATTTACATGTACATACTTACATACATATTTTTTATTTTACATGCATAATTAAAATAGATGTCGTACCTTTTCTGTCTCTGAGGAAACGAAGCAACTATCTCGCTAATTAAGATTATGTAATGATATCTACATAAGATAATATTCAATACCAATAATTACCTGTCTCGTATAGCTTCTATTTCAGACGTATAAAGGGTAATTAGATCAAAATATCGATCTTCTATGTACAGACAGTCTAGTTCCAGTGTTTCAAATCTCGCAAGGAGCTGCAACGCTATTTCCGTTGTCGGACACTTCCCGAGCGTCTGTTAATGAATATTTATATTTCTTATTATTTTTAAAAGCATTTTCTTATTATTTTTGTTAATTTGAAACTGTTAAAAATATGTAAAACATCATTACACTAATCAAAAAGTTTTCCAGTAACAACTCCTGGTTAGCCACTGCTTCTTTGTATATTTTGTAATCTTTATCGAAGTCAGGCCGCCTGAAAAGATTTTGCATTCCATTAACCAACAATTCCCATTCAACATTTACGTGACATCATAAATATCAACATATACGCAATAACTATGTAGGTAGGACTTCCACATAAATTAGTCAATTTGGTCCAGCCATCACCAAGTTTTAACGATAAATGATACATAGAGACATTCAGGAATTGAAGAAAGTTGGAACTGATAATCTGACCTGTGATCCAATGCATCATATGTTTTCGTTGATATAGTTTTAAACAACTTATTGAAAGTGTCAGCAAATTCTTTAACACCCCCCAAAGTTGTCTTATTTAGAACGTAGTATGTAATGTATGTTTCAAATAAATCTATTATCTGTAACAATCAAGACTATTTTAACAGCTTTGAAATATTTTATTTGCAGACCGCTTTCTTTACGGCAATGAATTAAAAATACTTTTATAATCTTTAATAACATACAAAGTACCTATTGCATAAAAAATACTCAATTACCTTCAAAAGTCTTTTTTTGAATGTTTCGAATTTGCCGAATATGAACATTTCTGAGCAATCAAATGGCCTTTCAGTGGCTGCCTCTACCATTTGCTTTTGAGTATCGATGTAGCATTCACGATAGAATTTATACAAACCTAAACAGAACTGCGTAAAAAATCATGGTTAATATTCAAACCTTGATCAGTCGACAATAATATGATATTTAAACAAATTGTACGGCAAAAAACTTTGACTCCACCGCATGTTCAAGGGTTATTCTATGATAATAGAAAAAGGTTAAGTGCATACTTACTTCTACTAACTTTGTTATCATAATTATTAGCTACGATCTTATAACTTACTTCAGCTTTGTCTATAAAATTGAGCTTATCCTGATTCCAAATGGTTTTCTTTCCGTTCTTTGTGAGGAATTCCATGCACATGTTTAAAATCTGATTAGTCACTTTAACCAACAACGTAGATATCTGTTTTGTAGTATTGTAGTATCGTGACGTGGCGAATATCATACGAATACTGTATAATAACCCGGGAATATAATGTTGCATTGTATAGGGATCACATCTGTAAGAGTAACCAAGCCAGGCTCTACATTTAAATGTTTAAATTTAAAACTCTTTTTTCAGATTGCGTTTCATATTAGTCTAAATAGGACTATGGCTTTTATGTTCTAACGCGTGAGTATCTAATTCATACCTGTACAAAGGCTCGCAATATTTCTCCAGGGCATACAAATACCTCACGTTGTCAAACGCTTCATTGTAAAAGTCAGTTACGTTATTGTCTAATTGCTTCCATTTCTGTAAGTATATCAATATCAATATTCGATAAACCCTCGGAAAATTGGAGTGTCTATTGATCTATCCATGGCACCATAGATCTTAATGAGTGAACAGATTTCGATCCAGATGATCCGGATTTTTTTAAATTCATAAACTTACCTTTAAAAGTTTGGATTTCGCTGTGATTAGCGTATGTATGTACATAATAGTAGGTTCGCTCTTGATATGCTCAATGATGGACGTGAAAGTGGTGAGCTGACGGCGCCAGTGGTCCAACTCGGCTAACGGGCCTATGTTGGAGGGTTCACGACGTAGCTGTTGACTCTGTACTAGAACCTATATAATACATAATATTTTGGATAGAGCATATCGTCTGCAATCATATGATTTAATTATGGTTAATACTGTCTTTCTATACCCATATTAAAAACGTAGCAACTTCTACATTAAAAAAAAATGAGTACCAATTAACATCTACCTGCTAGTCACAACAAGATAGATGTAGTTGCTACGAGGCTACGCGTCAGCCTACGGCAGCGTAGCCCGCTACACGATGACTACAAAAGTGTTTGATTTACAATAAACTAAGGTGGTTCTAGGTTTTTTTACCATAGCTTTAGACATGTTCGAATAAACATACTTGCTCCCAATAAAACACCATTACCTACCATTGTTATCTGCCGAATCCATTGCCTTACGTAAGAGGAAATTTCTTCCAGCACATGAGTCTTTGTAACGGCCAGTTTCATTTTATCCTGGTCAATTAACTCTTCTTCATATAAAGCCAAATTGATTTTAAATCTTGTACAACAATCCAAATCAATCTTGGTTTCTAATTAAAATGTTAAAAGGGAATTACTGGCTAGTTACTTTCAATATTTACTAGTCACTCAAATTGGTCTTCCAATTTGCGAATCAAACTCAATTTGTGACTCAAACGCCATTCTTAAATTAAATTAATGGAATTTAAATACAATCTTGTCTGTCAAGGCTAGCTTGTTTGAATGGCCTATTTCTACGAGTAGGTACTCGAACCTACAGTTCCTAGAATTCTTAAACTAAATAGAATGCAGGATGTTTACTAACTCGCAAGATAATCGACAAATAGCATTATCTTTGAAATGTAGAACTTTATGATGTCATTACTTTTGGGATTGGGGGGGTTAAGGTGACCCCAACCTTGGCAAGCCCGAAGTGCTGGCAAGTAAACCCTTTGCAAAGTCTTGTAAATACCTGACACTACATTCTCAGTCTCTTGATTAATATCAAATTGAACTAAGAAGTACTCCTGAAAATATGGTACGTAATTTAAAATTTTTGATTGCTACGACAACATCGCCACCTTTTGATCAGGTGAGAACCATTTGTTCTACCGAACGTTACTTACTTTAGCAACATTTTGAGTGTCAATCGCTATGCTTTTCAATCTGTATAAGGCAACACATTTGCCTGTAACTCCGATTCTTGAGCAATCAGATATGTAAGTCCTTTCCATTCTACCTTTCTGGTTGGGAACATATCGACCAGAGTCTGTAAATGATATGGACATGTGTATTAACACTAATGCTTAGCTTAATATGTTCTTCTAGCATAACGGCATAGAAGTGACAGTACTTAATTAAAGCTTCCCCCAAAACAAAACTCATGTAGATAAACTATAATAGGCTACCCAAAAACCGTGGAAATTAATCACTTTTCTATAACTATCATACAGTATTACCTCTAGTTATGACTAATGATGCTGGAAGGTTAATTATGTGCTAAATCAACTAGGATCTACGATATAAGAACGTTAATGTACCCATGTCGACATGAGGAAGCATCGCATCGCACACGACAATACAATTTCTGCCACCCTCGGCCATGGCGCTTTCCAACAAATCAGTGTGAATGTCTGCGTCGTATACACCTTCCTACAATGGGTTATAGGAGGCTGTAGGTAGTAATTAAATTATATACCTTCTGTAGTGTAGTACATAAAAGTATAAAACCATTTTTCAGTGGCTCGAGCCTACCATTCGCCTACTTAACGTTTGATAATGAGCAAAGCATGGAAAGTAAAGGTCATGGCACACTATGCCCGCACCGCAACGGCACAGCTCTAACCCAGCAAATAACGTGTCATTTAAATTTGAACATTAAATCGTATGACGTATGATATATTTC
>NWSH02000517.1:5764259-5781845 GCA_002382865.2 Heliothis virescens
CATTTAAATTTGAACATTAAATCGTATGACGTATGATATATTTCATAACGTTAATACAAAAAACCAACGGCGGGCTGTCAGCGCGCGGGTTCCTATCTAACAACTCATGTTGTTATGAAATATNCATGGAAAGTAAAGGTCATGGCACACTATGCCCGCACCGCAACGGCACAGCTCTAACCCAGCAAATAACGTGTCATTTAAATTTGAACATTAAATCGTATGACGTATGATATATTTCATAACGTTAATACAAAAAACCAACGGCGGGCTGTCAGCGCGCGGGTTCCTATCTAACAACTCATGTTGTTATGAAATATGTCATACAATTTAATGTTCAAATTTAAATGACACGTTATTTGCTGGGTTGGAGCTGTGCCGTGACCGTGCCGGTACAATGTGCCATGACCTTAACTCGCATGTAACAATTAATTAACTTGTGTACTAGGCTATAAGGTTTTTCTTACCAACACATATTCAGTTGTCCGATTTAATACAGCAGCTACAATATCAAGTAGAAATATGTGATGCTGCCTTATGCAACTCATGCGAAAGCTGCGAAGATCTTTAGCTCTAGCCTAAAAATTAAAGCAGTACATTTACTTACGTATAACAAAAAATAAAACAATACAATCTAATCATTCAGTTTATTTACTTGCTTGTCTTTATAAGACTCATGGACCAAAGTCAATAGGCTCATAGAAACTTTGCTTTTCTTGTGGGAATCCCTTAGACGGTGACCGATATCCAATATATCTTCAAGAGCACCTCTGTCTACTTCTACACGTTCCTCCAGGTTGGATGTAGTAGACTGATCAGAACTGTTCTCGGAAACTGTTCGTATAGACTCTAAGTTTGTTGGGCTCCGAAGTTTCGAATTTTTGTCAGCTTCATTGTCACTGAGCTGAGAAGCACCTGTCCCTGCAGAGTCCTCGTCCTCCATATCGGTAATTAATTAATTTAATAAATAGCTTTATTTTCGAAGTAATTGAACCTCAGTGTTAATGTTTTATTGAAGTAAAAACAATTGTTTCAAATAAGCCTTAAAGATTTGCTATTCGAATTTTGAAATAGTTTCGTTGCTTTGTAACACTTACCACAATTAAATTAAGTATATATTTATTTCTTCAAGCTTTTATAAATCTTTAAACTTTTATATTATTTATTGGAGGTAAAAAGTTAAATATCCCGCTTTTTTATTCTTTTGACATTCTTTCTGTTGTCTTTTCAAAATCATAGACTTGTAAAGCATAGCATAGTAAGTAAGTAGTACCTCCGTGGTAAAAAAAAATGTAATTTCCAAAAAACGTGTCAATCTTACTAGCTTTACATTATGTATTAGTGGAGTTACTGGGGGTTTTAACCTCGGATCTCTAGGCAACTGAATCAATTTACATGAAACCAACGGGATCTTGTTCTGTAGACTCTAAAACGTATCTTCTACCAATATTATGTTGTGCAATTATTTTTTTAATTATTTAAACAAAAAAATATGGAAAATTAATATTGAATATTTTTTATTTTAGTTTTACGTTAAATCTTACTTAAATAGAGAAAGACGAACATCTTTCCAACGTTTCATTCAATTTGAGGAGTCCAAGAGACCTTGAGCAGTTTGCCGGACGGGAAGGGAGAAACGGCAGCTGCAACGTACTACGATTATTTTCGGGCTAGGTACTAGCGCTAAAGGCATTAGCACCTACTGATCGAGAAATATTATTAATATTAATTTCCTAATACCATCCCGGGGCACAGTTAAATCCATATTATGTATCGGCAATACACTTTTGTTAAGCCACATCTTCTCAAATATTAAGACTTGGTAAGTAGTGTTAAGACAAAATGTTGGGCATAAAAAAACCTTTTAATTGGTATATGACTCATTGCTAGAGGGGAGATATCATTCCTTAAATCCACATAAAGTATCGACACTACGCCGTATTTAAGCTACACCTTCTAAAATACTAAGAATTGATAAGGGGTATGTTAAGACGAAAGGTAGTTCTAACATAGGCCTAACGATTAATATATGGACCATTAATAGAGGGGGGATATTAGTCCTTACAAAACCTTTCAAAGTATCATCAATTACCTTTAATTAAGCTATATCTGCTAAAATACTAAGAAAGTGTGAGTGGTACGTTAAGACGAGATGCAACACTTAAAAATACCTTTTGATTGGTATATGATTAATTACTAGAGGGAAGATATCGTTCCTTAAATCCCTATTAAGTAACGGCAATACACCTTAGTTAAGCCACATCTTACTAAAAATTGGTGTGTAAATGTTTCGATTTAACGGTGCTTCAGCATCTAAAGTACTAACTATTTGTGAGTAGTATGTTAGTATGAAATGTTGCACTTGAAAAGACCTTTCGAATAATATATGATTCATTACTAGAGGGGGTAGACCAGCTGACACACACTGCTGGGTAGAAAAACACGCTTTAAAAAGTGCACGTAAAAGCCGAAAATCGTCTCCTCATCAGACCTTGAAACCTTATCGTGGTCAAAGTTCATTACACGACCTTTCTAAAAAGTCCAAACACGGATATGATACGATGTTCCATCATAAAGTTCCAGTTCATACGTTTCGACTCCATCATGAGATCAGTTCGACAGTACCATATTATTGTATTGTCATCCAAACTACATACAACTGCCAATTTTCATGATGCTACGGTCCTTGGAAGATGGTGAAATTAGTGATCTTAGATTTGATTAGGTACATTTAGTTAGTTACGTACAGGTGGACCTAGTAAAAGCGTATTAAATATCAAGTGCACAGCTTTTAAATAGGTAGACATTATTATTTATGGTATTCACAAGATATTGCCGAAAAAATCATTGAATTCTATTCAGTTGCTGAGAGATCCGAGGTTTTGCCGTTTTTAACGCCCCAGTAACTCCACTATATGTATAAGTGTATGTATGATGTTGATGTCTTTTCAGTTTTCTCAGAAATGTTTGACTGATTTGGCTTATACAGGTTTAAAAATATTTGTCAGCTAGTAAAAAAAATGGGATTATTTTTGGAATGATTTTTGGTGAATGAATATAAGGGAAGCGGGTAATTGGCAGCAATAGCACGGGAAATGGGCAAAAATATTTTTTTCATTGTATCATTGACGTTGACATAAATGACAGAAACCGGTGACATAATGATGACATTCGAATATAAATAAATATTCGCGGGAGAGGGGAATTTCGAAGTTGTGCAAAACTTATATTAAACCAACATTCGCGTAATTTATTTATTTAATTTAATTCGCTAAATAATGCGACGTAACTGGAGAGGTCGTTATCGTAATAACTGGTATCGTCCACGAAATAACAACAGTTCAGACAGCCAAAGTTTCCAAAATGTATCTTCTCACAGAGCATCATCAAGCACAGCAGGATCTTCAAGGGCACCAGCTAATCAGCTGCCTACCGTTTTGCCCATTAATGATACTAAAAATGTATGGAAGCTGTACTTTCCTACTGAAGGTTAGGAAAATGTGTATCAGCATAACAAATAATGCCTTGGATTGGTAGTACAAGAGTAATGTTAGTGTGTATTTTCAGATCAACATGCTGATCCTGATTTAACCAACCATGTAACGTGTTTCAAGCAATTTATTGACAAAAACAAAAATCTATTTGATTTGGAGAAAATAGATCAAACTCGCAGTGTACCCTTAGATGTAACCAATTTAACAAATGATACGGAGTTCATTGGTGGCTGGCCAAGTTTCAGTACGGAATTATTTGAGTACCCTGATAAAACTTTGAGGCTCCTGGAGTATACTTTACATGAAGTAGGTACTTGTTTTATTTTGTTTATATCCATTGTTCATTATGTCAATATTTTAAAGTAATTTCCTAAATAAACCATTTTATATTGCAGACATTCAAGTTTGAATCTAAAATAAAAGTAAGAATACTGAATCATCAGCCAGTTATTCCACTGGCTAATTTAAAAGTCAACTACTTTGGTGAGTAGAAAGAAAGCTTCATTTTTGCTCCGCTCTGTATAATAATAAATTATTTGATGGCAAAAAACCTGAAAAGAGCTAGAAAAATCATACAACTGTGACTGTTTTAAGCCAATGGTTTAAAGATATACTGAGTATTTATAATTTTGCATTATTTCCAGGTAAACTAGTAACAATAAAAGGCACAGTGATAAGAGTAGGAAGTGTTGGACTCATTTGCACATCTATGGCATTTGAATGTTCCAGTTGCCACAATCTTCAAGCTGTTATACAACCTCAGGGAGTTTTCACTGGTAGGTAATTAATTTTTTACCGCTTATAGTTGTCCTACATGATAAAAAAAGTTTTTGATAACCAGTTAGTATAGCTAATAGCCTGGATTTTAATTAATTATTCTGAAAAGTATTTTTAATTTGTGATTACAGCTCCTACAACCTGTCAGAGTTGCCATGGAGGGTCCAAGTTTGAACCGTTGCAGTCATCTCCTTTCACAAACACTACTGACTGGCAAGTTGCAAAAATACAGGAAATTCAATCACAAGTGAGTTTCATTTATAATGTTAGATGTTATCAGAACTACTTCCTGGATTTTTTTGCTGCTATTTACAAACGTCAGCACGTCATGCTACTATAAACTGACAAATTTCTTTAATAAATTTTCATCTGTATATCTAAAGTATAAGGTTCAATGTTGATTGGGCAACTATTACAGATACAGTAACAGGTGTATCTAAAACTATACTTCGTATTAAATGAGCTTATTATCACATCCACACTACCTAAAAATACAGGATAAAACTGGCAGCACTTCCTACCCTAGGCATTATTGTATGTTCAGTAAATAGGGAACTAATCTTTATTGTTTAATGTTTCAGAGTCTGTCCGGAACTATACCCAGAAGTGTTGAAATAGAATTGCAAGGTGATTTAGTTGGCACCGCTTGTCCTGGAGATGTATTGTCTGTCACTGGAATAGTACAGGTAGTTTTGTTTATTCAAATTTATTTTGAGATTAATACATTTTTTTATTACCAAGACCATCATTTAGAGTATATTTTTTTTACTTTATAGGTACGCGGTGAAAGCAAAGGCGGCGAAGACGGAAAACGAGCAGCAAGGCTTCTACAACTGTATATTGAAGCTGTTTCAATCCACAGTCATAGAAATCTGAGTAATCCAACCTTATCATTTACACTAAAAGATTATTACGCCATCCAAGTATGTAAATCATATTAGTGATTTGAAAAGTTCTTAAACCAGTTTAAAGTTAATTTTACTACTTGTGCCACTATTTTAGGAAATACACGGATCTGATGATGTGTTCAGACTCCTTGTCCATTCACTGTGTCCCACAATATTTGGTCATGAGGCAGTGAAAGCAGGACTCATACTTGGTCTTATAGGAGGCACTGAACATGATAATGGACCTAGATCTAACCCTCATGTGTTGGTTGTGGGTGACCCTGGGCTTGGAAAGTCACAACTGCTTCAAGCTGCTGCACATGCTGCTCCAAGAGGTGACTTAATCTCTTATTTAAAAAAAAAGCCAATATCATGAAAAATAAGTAGTAATATTAATTTTAAATGATAATTTCAGGTGTCTATGTTTGTGGTGCTTCTGCCTCTGCAGGTGGTCTCACAGTAGCGTTGGGGCGGGAAGCGGGCGGAGACTTCGCCCTGGAGGCAGGCGCGTTGGTTTTAGCCGATAAGGGTGTTTGTTGTATAGATGAGCTAGACAAGGTAACATTGTTTTGATTGTGGCAATTTTAGGATAGGAATTCTTTATATTTAGGAAAGTGGAATGATGTTCCAGATGTCGAGTCACCACAGCAGCTTGCTGGAGGCGATGGAGCAGCGGCGCGTGAGCGTGGCGAAGGGCGGCGTAGTGTGCAGCCTGGCCGCGCGCGCCACCGTGCTGGCCGCCGCCAACCCCGCCGCCGGCAGCTACAACAGGTCGGCGCGGCATGGTGCCACTTGTCAGCACACACTCCGCTTAAATACTGTAGTGTTCCGGCTGCCCACTAACAGAGGTCTACTAGATTTCCCACAGCACGCTCTCCAATGCCGATTTTAACTATTCGTACAGACAACAGCACATCAGTGCTTTTTTCTGTACGAATAGTTAAAATCTAAAAACGAATAGTTAAATAAAAAAACCTGCGATAGATTTTCAACCTTATCACAATAGTGGAAGGTTAACGTTCGATTGGTAATGTTTGACCGATTTGGGTAGTCTGACCTGCTGTCTACTGTACGAAATAAGTTTGAAAGTCCCTTGGCAAAAGGTAAATTCTGTGCCATAGGTACCGTCCCAATGCGCGTAGCTAAAATGATCGACAGGGAATGCTCGGCCGATATCATTTCAATGTTGATAATTTTTCTCTCTGCAGTAGTCGAAATACTACATGAAATCGGAAAAAATCCTTCATTACAAACGTACAATTATGATATCTTATTTGTTATGAAAGCGTATTTCCTTTCTTTTAGATCCAAAACCGTTGCGGAAAACCTAAAATTGAATTCGGCGCTCCTGTCCAGATTTGATTTAGTTTTTATTCTTTTAGACCAACCTGACGAGGTAATTTCATATCATTCTTAGTTTATTTATAGAGATAAGTAACATGGTCAGTTAATTATAACCAACCGAACGAAGGTGTTGCAGATTACCATATCATATCTCATTTTTCATTACAGAAAATGGATGCTATGCTATCAGAGCATGTATTAGCGCTTCATACAGGTCAGAAAGGAAAACAATCAACCAAAATCAGTAACTTGAATGCTAGTATAAGCACAAGCCAAACCGCAAATGAAATTTCGCTCAGGTAATTGTTTTTGCACTAAATTACTTTTACAGTGTCGATCTAGCAGCCGTGTAACATTGATTTATGTTTCTAAAATCAATTTTATGAGCATGAAACTAGTTTTATCAAAAACGCGAAAGTACAATCTAAATGAGTATACATTTAATATCAATACACTTACCGTATGAGCCATTATTAGAGATCAATTACTAGTGTCCGACCGAAGCTTCGGCTTCGGCTTCGGCTTCGGCCACCTTCGGCCAAAAAAACCACCTTCGGCCATACCTTCGGCTTCGGCCAAAAATTAGGCCGAAGCCGAAGGTTTGGCCGAAGGTCCGAGCAACGGTCGAGATTGAACGAATTGTTACGAAAGAATGAGTGAGAGAGCGACGGACCGGTTGTGTTTGCAGAGGACGCGGAGCATACGCGTCAAAACAAGTTCGTACGTGTATTTAAAACAGTGTTCGGTCTATACGAGTAAAACAAAGACTGATTGATTGATCTAATTGTAATTTGTGAATTACTTAAGGTGCATTCGACCACTAGAAGCGGGAAATTCAAATATAAAATGGTTTTTTCATGTTTTACCTAAGTTAACATTCAATATGAGGCGTGATCTTATGATTGGCGGTTATAATATCCCACGAAGTAATTTCTGATGTCCTTGTTTAACTCCGAAACTTCTTACAATTCAAATGTAACTGTCGAAACTATGATATTTCGCAATAAAAAGTTTATTACAGTTACATTTAAATTGTAAGAAGTGTGGGTATTATAATAATAATATTATAGTTTTAGACCCGAAAACTGAAAAACATAAAATTCTTCTTATCGAGTGAGCTGCAGGTTTAATCACCTGACAAGCCCTAGTGTCAGAGTTTTCTCAAATCCGCCTGACGGCCTCTGACGTGGAATTATAACTACGACTGCTAACTAAGTAACAATCGAGGACGACGGCTTTACGTGCCCTCCCAGGCACGGGGGTGTAACACCGCCAACTTGCAAACTCCAGGCTGCTTTTGTGAAAGCTTCTAAAACCCACAAAGCGATTTCGGCCTGGCCCGGGAATCGAACCCGAGACCCGTGGCACGGCAGTCGCGCTATGCGACCACTAGACCAACGAGGCAGTTTAGCAACATAAAATAAAAAACTTTTTTACAAAAAAACAAAACCGACTTCACAAAAAAACACTGAAAAGGATAAAATAAAACTATCCTTTTCAGTTTTTCAGTTTTCGGGTCTAAAACTATAATATTGTTATTATAATACCCACAGTGACAGTCGGTCCCGTAATAGTATCATCGATATAAAAAATCAAGTTTTGACCTATGAAATTTGAAGAGTTCTCTCGATTTCTCCAGGATCCCATCATCAGATCCTGGTCTCCTTGACCATGGGACCACCTGTGAAGTACCTACACCCTTTCAAACAAAAAAATAATTTTGAACATCGGTCCAACCATCTTCGAGTAATCGGTGAACATACATAAAAAAAAGATACGGTCGAATTGAGAACCTCCTCGTTGGGAAGTCGGTTAAAAATTATTAAATTAATCACTTAGAGATAATAAATTATAAACCTTCGGCTTCGGCTTCGGCCGAAGGTTGTGGCGATTGCCGATTAATCGGCTTCGGCTTCGGCTTCGGCCAAAAATAGACCTTCGGTCGGACACTATCAATTACCAATACTGTTTATTGTCTCTTTCAGTCAACGACTACGCCTGAAGCCTGGAGAAGTCATTGATCATTTACCTTTAGTTCTGTTAAGAAAATACATAGCTTACGCTAGAAGATATGTTCACCCAAAAATAAGCACGGAAGCAGCCAATGCATTACAAAACTTTTATTTAGAACTCAGACACAACCATCAGGGTGGTTCTCACGACGGTACACCCATCACAACTCGACAACTTGAAGCTTGCATACGACTGACCCAAGTAACATTACTACTATATATGAATACCATTCTTAATTAAATATTTTTATAAATAAACTACATGACTGTTAATCGTTTCAACGACTAATTTTTGTTTAAGGCTAGAGCTCGTGTGGACTTGAGAGAAGAAGCTACGGTTAACGACGCAAACGACGTGATAAGTTTATTAAAACACAGCCTAATAGACACATTTAGTGATGAATTTGGGAACATACAACTTTCGAGGTCCATAAATGGTTCAGGTGTCAGTTCAAGAAATAAGGTAAATGTACGATGTATGTTTGAAATAACTGTAAATTCTTAAAGACACTGCAATGACACAGCATTTAAATACCTTTTCAGCTAAAGAAGTTCCTAGATGCGTTGACGAGGCGATCACATCAACTAGGAAAAGATATATTTACAAGGCAGGAGATGGTACAAATACATAAAGCTGCAGGTGTAGCTGGTGACCCCTACGATTTGATTGAAGCTATGCACATACATTCGTACTTATTGTTAAAAGGAGCAAACACATACCAATTGATAGCATTATGAATAAATTGTTATTTCTGTTTTATCTTTATTTTTATTTTTTGCTTCAATATCAAATGTATAAAAAGCACAAACATGGACATTTCAGACTGAAGCAGTTGATACTATTATAAAAATTGAACATAGTAGTACAAATAAATAACATAGATGTGATGTATAATGTCAACATTCTATAGCTATGCTATATCAGTTACTAGCTTCCGCCAGCGGTTTCACCTGAGTCCCGTGGGAACTACTCAGCGCAGTGGGATAAAATGCCTATGTATAGCCTGCCTCGATAAATGAGCTATCCAACACTGAAGGAATTTTTCAAATTGGACCAGTAGTTCCTAAGATTAGTGCATTCAAACAAACTTCAGCTTTATATTATGTAAGTATAAGTATAGAGGCATGCAGGGCTGAAGTAGGCATCAACATTTCACAAATAAAAAAAATGCCTAAATCAATTTTTGTACTTTAATTATGTACGAGTATTATGTAATTATGCCTAATTGATAATACTGATTTCAGTCAAATTATAGTATAGATATGGTTAGAATACAGTCTTACTTTCTTTTTTCTTTACATCAGTTCTTGAAGGCACATCATACAGAGCAATAGCAACATGACAACAACAGTACAAGGATGTGTAAACTATGAAACAATTGTAAAGTGATGGCCACTTAAGCAGATCAAAATATACATCACCAATTTCACTACCAGCAAATAAATAAAAATTTGATATTGCTGATAAGCCCAACAGAGGTGCACATAAGAACGCAATAAATCTGACTTCCATTGCATTTGTTTGCAGTACATTAGCTTTGAACAATTTATACTTTTCAGTCCCTGCCACAGCTTTACCGAAATACTCAATTACAATACCAACATAATTTAAAACTGACCATACAAATATATTCCACATAGTTCCGTGCCACATAAATATAAATGTAAATGTGATAAGAGATGAAATCAATTTGTATATTATCTTGGAAATTTTAAAACTATTAGACAAAGTTAAGTAAACTGGTTTGTAGATGTACCTGGAAACAAAGTTAAAAAGATGAGAATATATGTATTTTCTATTGAATAGTATAGTTTCTTTGAAAGTTAACTTACTTCAACAAAAACCTGTAGAGACCCACATCAAAGTACCTCCACATTTGTGAGTAAACATGGATTCTGAATATACACCTAGGTGTTGGCGGAGGATCAATATTATCTAATCTTGAATATGCTGCGGTAGTTCCATAAGATATGACATATTTCATGTGAAACTCTAATCCCATCCACAACCCTCCTCCACATAGTGCAAGTGATGGTAACTTACGTATAGCCTGAAATAAATTTGCAATTAGTCAAATTAAAAGATTTAAATAAGATATTGCATACACAATAAAAAAATCCAAACCTCAATTTGACTCTGCATTGCAAAAAAGTAAACATAATGGAATGCAACTTCTAGTAAAATTGAATAAATTAGAAATCGAATCATATCCAGAGTAAAACTTTTTAGCCTCGTATGCAAGCCTTTATTGCTGACATGGAAACTTTTTTCAAATTCTTCATACAGTATTATTGGCCCCACAAATAACAAAGGTAGGTACAATACATAACTGAACATATTAATAAGATCTTCAGATCTTGTTGTTCCAACTTCTTTAGATTTATCTTTAGCTTGCAAGTACTTCTCTTTTTTGTCTACATAATCAAGACAGAAACTAATGCATCTTAATTCAACCCATGCTATTGCATAAAGCATCACAAAAACTTCTTCGTCTTCCAAATTTTCTGTGTCCAGAAAGTGCCAAAAGAAGTACTTATATTTTAGTGAGTTATAACCAGCCAAAAGAAGAATGCTTGTCAACCATATGCTGATTTTCTTGCCTCCAGAAAAAATAATAGCAGAGAATATTACAGGTTGAGCAAGAATTATTATCAACTGCCTCACACCCATGTATTTTACTATAAAAATTATACTGGATAAAGAGTACCAATATTTTACTAAGGCGGCATTGGTTCTGCGAATGATTTCCGATACAAAAAATTGTAGTAATAAGTAGAACCATGAAGTCTGTATAAGGTATTTCCATGTACTCCACTCAACATCAGACTCATCTTTCTGCCTCGATATCAATCGCCAGCCTGGATTTAAGTCCCCCAATTCATACCGGAGTTCGGGATTGCTGTCTATAATTTCTAAAATGAAACATTAAGTCATAAATTAATACAATTTGTTACGAACATTGTGAAAACTGTTATAAAGTATACTTTAGCATTACCTGTCTGTGCATGATATAATTTAAACAAAGAATAGAAACATGCCAATATCCATAAACTAAAGTGGATCGAATTTTCGATAATATTCACTTCGTTTTTCATTGTACTTCAATTTCCAATCAATTCAGGAACAAGTAAATAAAAAATCCAAAACATGATTCAGAAACAAACACCAACAATTTTGCACCTTTCAAATTTGACGGCAAATGAATGAATGAGTGAATGAATGAATGAAAAAAAAGTTATGAACTTGCCATGCCACGGCCGCCACCTCCACTCCAAAATTTTTGGGGTAAACACTGAAGATTTCGCAATGACGAGACAATTATTATTCTTGCACTATATATTTTTTTATTTATAATACTCTCACCCTAGACGGTCAGTGTGCGAATTAAATTTTTTTGTCGATGGGAAATCATCAGATGACCCCTCCCGCTGTGGGGGACTAAAACCCACCTTTGAGATGCCTTTGAGCCTTTTGTGTAATATAAGTAGGCCTTGGTAATTTTTCGAACAATCTCGCAGCCCCGGCAGGCTCTGGCCCTAGTGGACCAGACCCACGCCTACTGTGGCTGGAAGTCGTCTCGTGACACCCGGCGCCCGTGGTGTCTTCCAGGTCCATGCCTGGGATGAGCGGTGCGACAGTCCTCTTTCCAGGCAGGGCACAACTGGACCACCACCACCACCACCAGTGGTGACACCCCGGGCGCTACCTCTCACCCGATAATTGCGCATTCTGACGATAAAAATATTATGCAATTTATTTTTTCCTGCTAAAATTCATTGCACCATCAATTCAATATTAACCCCAACGTCAATAAATTTGCACAACAGCGTATTATTGCGCAATTTTATTGTAGGTCTAGGGACTGCCTAAGACTTTTTCACATAGATGATGGATGGAGATTCATGGCAGGAACCAAACCACAGAATAACCAAACAATTAATCAGCCTGCATAATGCAATGGAAACGCAATCATTGTCATCCCGTAGTATTATCCTACGTCCTGCTTTAATCACATAACAGACGAAATTAATAACATAACAGACGAAAGTTTGTTCATATGAATGTGTGTATGTTTGTTACTTCTTCACGCGCAAACTACTTACTGAATAGATTTTGATGAAACTTGACAGTAATATAACTTACCTAGTGGTGGAAGACAGCAAAATATAAAAACAACATAACATTTCCTACTTATAAAATAAAACTTGAGTAAACATCTCAGACGTGAAAGCATGAATGACATCAGCTGTGATGAATAATGACCAAAAATTAAGCGAAAACCAACTTTGCAATTGCATCAGTAAGGTCGATATTCGCGGAAAAAGATACAGTAGAAACTAGCGGTCCCACTCCAACCTGACTGCTCGAGACCTACGTACTGAGGCAGAATTGAACTGATTAATCTCAGCTTGGTAGTGCGGTCAAGGCGCTCACTGTACCCGTACGGTGCTGTATCAGTATCAAATCTTAACGTAGCGTAGTAGTACAAATACGTATGTGATTTTAAGAACGTGATTCTAAATATAAACAAAGCCAATATGGAAGAGTGTGTAACTATAACATTGTGTACAATATTATTAGTCTTGCAGATTAGTTCAGGTGAGTTATTTTATTGCCAAGTGTTTAACATTGAATGATTTTGGCATTCCAATGAAATTATATGTAGTTAAGGAAAAAAATAAGTACGTATGCATTCATCTGCAACATGCGTAGGTAGCACATAAAATCATTTATATTGAGAACAACTTTGTTGATAAATACTTATAATTAAATCTTATTCCTTATCTACCTTAAAGCTCTAACTCACAACGGTTCAACATGATTTTTGTGAAGTGACAAAATTACGTTAATAGGTAATAGTCATACCACCTGTGTCCACTCAACTCAACTTTCCCGGGAAATTCAAACTAAAAACACAGCAACTTTGCATTACGATAGTTTTAAACATTTACCTAAGTATAATATGGAAAGATAACTATGGTCGCCTGAGGTCAAACCCGCAAATAAGCTTAGTGATATATATGTGTAATTCGTATAGTCTTCAGTCTGCATCACTGTATTGTTTTATATTTATAATTTATAACAATCAACAATAATAAATATTATGTACGTAGTAATCAAGACGAACCTTATTACTTTATTTAGAAAATTGTGTAATCGGTCCTCCAAGTATTATCGTTAGGTACCTATTTGTTTTATTACGAATGTTTGGCTATGTTTTTTGCTAATTCTAACCTTTGTCTTCTCATGCTTTTCAGGTTTAGAATACAATAATAAGCAGCAAAGGCTAAATGCGAATACTGACTTTTTACTGCATGAAGGAGGTGATCAAGTAAATGGAAATAAACGTGATTATGTAGCAACACAAACATACGGTAGCCCAAATGGAGGCAGACCTAATTACGCATCGCAATTTCCAGCGCTGGGCCCCCCATCTTCACAATCGCAGGGACCTGCGCTAACGAACGCTAATACTGGGCGACAAGGCAACACCCAATCATCTAACGGAAGAAGGGACTATGTTGCGCCTCAATTTCCAACAGTTAAGCCAACGCAGCAAAATAACCAGAATACAGGAGGAAATCAAAATGGTGGTGGATCTAATTATGCCTCACAATTCCCTTCACTCCGTCCTCCATCTTCACCACAATCACCTTCACCGCCATCGCAATCATCTACCGGGAAAAGAGATTACGTGGCACCTCAGTTCCCAACTGTTAAGCCCACTCAACAAAACAACCAGCCTGCCGGAGGAAAAGTCAAAGATCTAATAAATTTCTATGATAGTAAAAATCCTAGTCAAGGAACATTTAGTTACAGTTCAGCTTTACAAGGTTCGGGTAACAAAAATGGACCAACTTCCACTGCGACATTGCCACCAACAAGATTTACACAGCCGACAATGACAACAGCTTCGGTATACACACCAAAGCCAATGAGTTTTAGTTCAGTTGTATCAGGCAATAAACCTAATTCTCCTACTACGTTTACGACAGCCAAACCTACGTCAAGAATGCCTAGTTCACCGACAACTCGTCCTGGGACTCCCGTTTTACCAAGCTCTATAGTAAATAACAATAACAGAGGATCAACAAGCACTAACACGGTAACCGATGCCGAATTAGAAGTACTTAGTGAAGAGTTGTTAAGAAAAGACACTAATAATGCCGCTAGATATATAACCGTTAATTACCAAGCAAAAACTACCTCTCAATCAACAGAAGACAAGGCACCTTTACCGTAAGTAACTCTTCATGCATGTTACATCTTTCTGGTCAAACATCTTCATTATAAATGACTTCAGTAACTATATGCAGGTACATCATACATGCTAAAAATAGTGCCTTGAAAATATTTTTGTAATGTGAAGGTAATTGATTGTTGTTAACTTTATGTCGCAGATTAATCACCATATCGCCTGAAGTGTGGAACATTCCTACAATTCAGAAGTTCGTTCCATTATTAGACAATTACGAAAGGGACACATTGGTCAATGAATATGTAACACCTCAGGTAACATATGTTTTTTTATAAATATTCTATAACTAAATAAAAGAAATACTTGCAGCAACTCCTAAGGTAGTATTTGCATAAGATTTTAGTCCTGCTACGCTAGAATAGAATTATTCGCCTTCGACCTAAATAAATACAATAACATGGTCGTAAAGACTGACAATTGAACTGTTGAACTCGACAAAGATAAAGGCACAAGTTACTTTATTTATGAGTATTCACTTCAAAATACAACTTCATAATATTGCTTAAAATATACTTAATATTACATTTACTATTAATAACTTTTTACCCAATAAAAAAAACAATAAATATAATATTTTATAAGAATTAATTTCTATAATAAGTTCCTTTTTATAATTCATTGATTTAGCGTACTTAGGAACACTGGGCATACTTAGGAATACGAGCTTGGATTCAACCCGAAAACTAGTTTTGTGTTTCGACAACCCAGCGTAGTTAAATTTAGATTATTTTATTATAAAACAGGAAAGAAACGAAGAAAACGCGTTTATGGATGCGGTGATGTCTACGACTGTTATGCGGCATTTAATGACGTTCCTCAAAAACAAAGGTAAGAACTAAAACTTGGCGTTTTTTACATGGTTTGTATACGGGGGTAAATTGCCAAAGTTAATGGCTTAAAAATTTGGGGTCAAACAACAATTTCAAACTCAAATAAATATATATTTACCCATTTATGTGGTTACAGGTTACGTGACTCCAGATCCTAGGCAACAAAGAGACTTCGTTAAGCAACTGTGGTTTAGTTTATATTCAAGGGGTAAAGGAAAAATAAGCAGCTCGGGCTTCGAACATATATTTGTCTCTGAACTCAAGAATGGAGAAGTTTCAGGTAAAAAATAGTTTAAATAAATTAACACATTTAGATAACAATTTGAGATATAATCTTATATTAATACATGTTACAGGTCTGCATAATTGGATTTATTTTGCAAGAGAAGAAGCAGCTAATAGAGCTAATTACTTGGGATATTTGAAATACGTAGAACTGAATGATGTAAGTGTGATTTCATGTAATAAGTAATTGCGCAATCTTCAATATTAATTCTACATATTTTGCAGAAATCGTAATATTGCGCAGTTTAATTGATCTAGTTTAATCGTCTAGGCTACCCCTTACATTATTACGTGTATGGGCATCCCTCAGTATCGTAACCAATACCTATGAATAAGTAAAACATATGTGTGTGAGTTATTCTTTAATGCAAAAAGCTTATACCTATGATATCCTGTATCGGACATTCCATGGATGCCTTCCATTCCATTGATGATTCCATTTCATTACGACATTCTTATTTACGTTTAATCTTGTTTTTCGGATTAATGTTATAATAAAAATATTTTCCATATTCCAATATTTATTGTTTAAAAACTCCATTTTCAGAAAGGGGTCGTCATGAAGTTCCATTTTAACCAACAAGGCGTTGACAAGCCTGTAAACAGTATCTTTATTGGAACTTCACCAGAGCTGGAGATGGCTCTTTACACTCTCTGTTTTGTGACACGTGCAGACAACGACTGCAAACTTAAGTTGGGAACCAAAGACGTTAACATTATTACATACAATTTCCGTTACCGCAGTAAAAATTTAATAGGAAGCGCTTTCCCGCAAATATAGTTGACATCATCCTAAACATTTAGCGTGTTCCACGTTCTGTGGATATCGCATGTATCGTGGGTTCTTGCAGGATTTTTGTGCATTTTTTTCAGGAAGACTTGCAAAATACTCTCAATTACTTAACAAAATATAATTAAAGATAATTTCTTAGGTATATGTAAGTATATGTGTATATTTATTATTTATTATATATGTTGTTATTAAATATGTAAATAAAATAAGTTTGTATACCTATATACTTCGTATTTTAATTTAATATTCACCGTTTGAGTAAAAAAGAGCTCGTTGCTAAGTAACAGCCGCAAGGGTCGAACTTTAATAAGGCAATGCTTGGTCCGTGGATGGCTGACCATATCTTGTCATACGAGTTTCAGAAGCCACGTTAAATACGTGGAACCTGAGGTGAAACACAGCTTTAAAACATCTTTGTCATCGTAGTCACTGACATATTTATTTACCAATTGTTATTTTTTTTGGAAATAGATAATTTTACGCGTTTGTTTTTAAGGCGCGGCCCCACCGCGGTGCATGCTGTGCACGGGCACGCGGAGCATTTTAGCTGCGTGTATTCATTTGTTTGACAACGTGGGTCTACGTTTCCACTGGAATACACGAATATGACACACGACTATGTATAGCGTGGCACGGCGCACGGAGAGGCTACGCTGCGATAAGTGAGCTGTACGACGGTCATATTCGTGTATGGAGTACACCCACGTGGAAACGTAGACCCACGTTGACAGCGTTGAGCTATGTAACCGCCTATTCGAGCAAGCCACGCATGTATCAATGACGTCAATTCGTGCGTAGCCTCTCCGTGGGTTGCAGTGGACACAACCACATACATTTTCTTCCAAAGCGAAGCTTAATACACGTGCGTAGTCTCTCCGTGCACCGCGGTGGGGCCGCGCCTTTA
>NWSH02000517.1:5783872-5805798 GCA_002382865.2 Heliothis virescens
AAGGCGCGGCCCCACCGCGGTGCATGCTGTGCACGGGCACGCGGCGCATTTTAGCTGCGTGTATTCATTTGTTTGACAACGTGGGTCTACGTTTCCACTGGAATACACGAATATGACACACGACTATGTATAGCGTGGCACGGCGCACGGAGAGGCTACGCTGCGATAAGTGAGCTGTACGACGGTCATATTCGTGTATGGAGTACACCCACGTGGAAACGTAGACCCACGTTGACAGCGTTGAGCTATGTAACCGCCTATTCGAGCAAGCCACGCATGTATCAATGACGTCAATTCGTGCGTAGCCTCTCCGTGGCTTGCAGTGGACACAACCACATACATTTTCTTCCAAAGCGAAGCTTAATACACGTGCGTAGTCTCTCCGTGCACCGCCGTGGGGCCGCGCCTTTATTCTCTGGAGAAAATAATAATCACGGATTTTATTACCTATTAAACTGAATTGTTGCTACGCTCTAACAAATAATATTCATAGAAAGACGGAAAAAAAATATAAAATTCCCCGTGTGAGTTTTCCAGTTGGAGATGGTTCCGAAGTTCTTTATGTCGGATTCTGACTGGAGTCAATTGTCAGGAACATCAAAAGTTTACACAAATAAAAAATATTGCCAGGTAAAAAGCTATAATTTAATAGTGGGAAAATTGTCTGGGCCAGGAATCTCGCAACCATATATTTAATAAAAAGAAGATATGATTTTCAAGGGGTTCTACTATTCTGCAAGCGTAGATTCAACAGTAATACATCGTTATTACATATTTGCAAATAAATTTATGTTTATCGTTAATATACTTTTCGGTATGAGCCTCATTTGGGTAAAAAGTGATACGCTTTTGTAGTTCAGAGCTTGGAATCCACTGAAACCACTGCTTAAACGTTCTTGGTTTATGTCAGTATTGTCGTTTGTCAGTGTCAGTTTACTGTCTGTCAGTATGAAAATCGGGCAGTGAAGGGTAGTGTGTGCGTGATGTTTATTCGAATAATTATGCAACGATTTTAAATTAATAATAAAACCTGACAATCAACTAATCTATTTTTGTTATATTAATGCGTAAAATACTAGATCTATATGTATTGACTCTGTTTTAAGTGATACGTTACACGTTGTATTTTATAAAAATGACTTCGTTGATGAGTTTACGTTGTAACTTTACAATTGGAATACGAAAATGGAAAAGCAGTTTAACACAGCTGCCCAAAAAAAATCAAGAAAATATATTGTGCAGGAGTTTTTCCACACGCGAGTTATTAAAAGAGGCATATTGTCGTACGAAGCTTAAATTTAAATGTAAGTTTATAAATATACTATGAGTTGCGTATTTCATAGGTTTCGTTTAAGTGCTAATTAAATTTATATTTTTTTCAGCTAAAAAATTACCTCAAGATGTAAATCCTAGAGGCGTATTTGCCTGCAATGAACTGGATCTTTCTGAAGTCAAAGTGTATGGTTTTGATTATGATTATACTCTGGCACATTATAAACCGAGCCTCGAACACCTGCTCTATAATCTTGGCAGAGAAATACTATTAGAAAAGTATAAGGTTGGTATATTCAAATATTGTATTATTAATTACCAAGTTTGCCTTGAACCACACTGAAAACCCAAAGCTTATATTGCAGAGTTTTTAAGCTGATATTTCTCTAATTGGCTCCATAAGCTTTATAATATTTAAATAATGTATTCTTTGTTAAACATTGTAAACTATATCTTATTGACAAAATATTTATCATAAAATCTTGTTTTCAGTATCCTCCAGAAATATTACAGTTGGAGTACAAACCTAATTTTGCTGTAAGAGGTTTGCATTATGATATAGAGAAAGGCCTCCTTTTGAAACTGGACTCCTTTTTACAAATACAATTTGGGGCTGTGTACCGAGGTCTCTCGCAGGTGTCTTCAGAGGAAGTGCTCAAGTTATACAGGAACAGGATCATACCCATTGCTTATGTTGAGGGTGATACTAGAGCTCATAAAGTATGTACTATTTTAATTATATTACTATCTTTAGCGTTTTCACCTGCAACCTGTGGAATCAAAAGTAGCCTATAACCTTCCTCGATAAATGGGCTATCTAACACTAAAATATTTTTTCAAATTGGACTTGTCGTCCTTAGATTGCATGTTCAAGCAAGCAAGCAATACATAACTACTTAGATCTCATTACAATTCACACATAGAAAAAAAAAATATGTATGGGTATTTTTGAGTAACAGACAATAAACTAATGTTCTCGATATCAGGAGTAGTAGACATCTTATTTTAATCTCTGTTTTCTTTGTACTAAGGTTGAAATCTAAACTACTGTTATCAGTATAACACAGATTTGTAGACTAGATAGCAGTTGGTAATCACTGGCACTTGTAAGCAATCATTCATTTGTGCTCCCCTTTGCAATGTTGACACAAGGACTGTGTATGTAAAGATACTGGTATATTTACATACCAATGTATGTATTTGCATATTGTTGTTTGAATTCAACACACACATGAACACACTTCTATGTATTCGTAAATGAAGATATTGAAGTAAAAGTTTTATTGCAATCATAGTATGTATTAAAAGAAAAATTATATCTGAAAATATGTTGAATTTGAATTGAATTCATTGAATATATGTATATCTATATTTTTACGTGGTATGTCTGAGAATTATTTCTACACAAAGCAACTAAACTTCTTCTTACAAAGCATTTAACATCTAAAATTACAATAAAATATAACCATGTAAATAGTTATAATATATTTAAAATAACATATTTTTTTTTGTTTTTTTACAGCCGAATAGAGCTAAGATGGTGCATTTAGCAGATTTATTTTCAGTTCCTGAAATGGGTTTACTGTGTAATGTAGCTGAATATTTTATCAAAAATCACATTGACTATCATCCAGAAATTTTGTTCTTAGACGTCAAGGTAATATATTATTGTACATACATTTGGGGAATATTTTGATTTGAAAAATGAAGGGATTAATATTGGTCTTATTGATTCTAGAACTCTGTGCAAAGCTGCCATCCTATAATGCACAAGATAGTTGCTCAAAATGTGAAGGAGTATATAAGGCCAAATGCAGACCTAAGGAAATACTTTCAAATGCTGCAGGATAATGATAAGAAGCTCTTCCTCGTCACTAACAGTCCCTATCATTTTGTGTGAGTAACATATACTTTGCTAATGTAACATTTCATAGACTACAGATATTGTTCTTATGATAGTTGGCATGTGGCGATTGATAGTTATGTGTACATAGGATATACAATTACATCTATCTTCTAAGTCATATGACCCAGTAAACTGCAATGGAGAACACATGACATGTGTTGTCCTATTAATTTGCACATGAGACAAATAGTCTATATATCTGTGTGTGTAGGAGTATACTTTACGTCTATAGATAAGATCGTCTTTGATCATCACTTATAAAAGTATTTCAAAAAAGAAAATTATGTTATCACAGTTATTCAGGCCTCAATATTATTCTCACAGAGAAAACTATGTGACTGCAATGTTTTTTATATATTATTTTTTATCCAGAAATGCAGGCATGGAGATGTTGGTAGGCCATGACTGGCGAGACTATTTCGACGTAGTGATAGTTAACGCGAACAAACCGAAATTCTTCACGGAGGTGTCGCGCCCCATCCGAGTGTTCGACAAAAACGCCAATACACATATTTGGGAAAAAGTCACATCATTGGAAAAGGGAATCATTTACTATGAGGTTCGTAGATTGGACATGCTTTAGAGCGCTTTCACGCTTGCGGATTTGGTTTCAACGTTCGGCTTTGCTTTACGCGCGGATATTCCGCAAGGTTTTATGATTGCATGGATGCCGCAAAATTCGCTGGTTTGAAAGCGCTCGTAAATTCGTAAGCGAAGTTTCATACAAAAATAATATTATATACTCTATAGTGTATACCCTTATTAATAAATCGTGTGTCATTCATCAGCCGGTCCGAATTGTGTTAATAATTAATACTAATCGGAATCTTATTTAACAATGTTTCAACAAATAAGCAAGACAACGGCTGCGTAGTTCACACGTATTCAACGCTACGTAATAACATTCCAGGGTACAGTGAAGCAGCTACAAGACCTAACGGGCTGGTATGGCCACCAAGTACTGTACTTCGGCGACCACCCCTACAGCGACCTCGCTGACGTCACGCTGGAGCACGGCTGGCGCACTGGAGCTATCATTAACGAGTTGACGGTAAGACCAGACATACTTAGGTTCTTACAATACCAAACCAGATAAACTTTTGAATGGAAAATATAATAGTGTTTCGGATTACATTTGAATGGTAGGAACTATCGGAGTTAAACAAAGACATCATTACTTTGAGGTATCTTGTTGCCGTGATTGATAAGATCACGCCTCATATCTAATCTTTATCTAGGGGAAAACATCCAAAAAAACATTTTTCGATAATTTAAATTTCCCGCTAGAAGCATTCACCATATAATTGTGTTGTAGTAGACAAGGCCCTTAGAAAACTTTATTCCCCGGGAGTTAACTTATTACTTAGCCAAAACAAAATCAGTGCGGCTTCTTTTCTTTCTTCCCTTTTGGGATAAGCGCGGTTCTGGTAGCAATTGCAACTTTAAAATTATAATGAACATAGTAGAGTGGCCGTTTGCGGCGATTGACCAGCCAAATAGATATAGATTTTTAAAGGAAAGAACGTATTTCTGAGATATACTACAGTCCCAATGCTGGGCGAACACTTTCCCCGTGATCTTCAATTCTTTTCCATGATGTAGTATAAAGATCTGATATACTCAATGGCTGTATTGTTTAAATATGTACATGATAGCAGGTCAACCTACCCTAATCTGAAAAATTTTATCAATCGATCGTAATGTTCGATATTGTGATAAGGTTGAAAATCTATTGAAGAAATTTGACAGATCGTGATAGGTTCAGGTGCTGGCGTGTGTACTATGTGTGTCGCAGTAGATTATTGTTAGTGCCAGAAAACTGAAAATGCTTAGGTACCTATTTCGGTTTCATACTTGGCAACTATTCAGCAAAAGAATTTCAACTAGTTAGTGAGCACCACGAGTATGTTTCGTGTTCCAAATTATTTTTATATTTTACTTCAAGTTTTTTACTATCGATTTCTGACAACTTTAACGATCCGGATATTTTTTCCACTGTGTCCTCGACTTTTTCCTTGAATTTAAAATCAGTGAAAGGCGTTTTTCCATTGACAGCACGAAATCAACACACTGAACACGCAGTCGTTCAAGGAGAACGCCAACTGGCTGCAGATGCTGACGCAGCTGATAGAGGACCACCAGGACTACAAGGATCCCGAGGCGCTAGAGGTCGTCACCGAGTGGATGGCCGAAAGGGACTACCTCAGGTTTGTTACTATTTATGTAATTTTTGGCACTGTTATAGCTTTCTGGGATTTGGGTAAGTAATAAATGTTGCTAAAGTGAGAAATGCTTTTGCCATTTGTAATAAAAAAAATCTTGGAAATCTATGTATTTTGGTCATAAAGCTCCAAATATGAAGGATGTCTTCAGAAGAATATTTAAAGATTAAGTTATCCTTTTAACTACTAGCAATTTAACCATTTATCTTTTCAGAGGATAATTAATGGTTTCTAAACTGATTATAAACTATTCAAAATTATCGTAATTGTGTGTGCTGATTGGCTGTAAATAACGCTCTTGTGTTTTGTTTTCATGCTTCCATTGTAGGAGTTGTTCTGTCAATTGCAGGAATGAAATAAAGGCTGTGTTTAACCCACAATTCGGTAGCGTGTTTCGTACATACCACAACCCGACTTACTTCTCGAGACGTTTGTTCCGCTTCGCCGATATCTACACGTCCAACATCTCCAATCTGATGAACTACTCGCTCACGCACACCTTCTACCCTCGCCGCGGCGTCATGCCGCACGAATATGGTTCTTATTTCGTTTGAATTAAGTGTAATTTTTCTATAACTTATGTAATCACTACGAATTAAGATGACTTTTATTTACTAATCAGTTTCGCAGCAATGTCACTTGTCATGTTTGCTGCGAAACATCATAGGAATCTGTAAGAATAAGCTACCTGAATAGTGAGGCAAGAATACTTTGAAATATGAACCAATTGTCATACGATGTAAATGTATTATCAGGGGTTTTAGATATTTTCATGTTTGTAAATATTTAAGTTTATGGTTTTAGCGAGTTAGATTAAATATACAATGTAAGACTAATATATCTACACTGTGGATATACTGCAAATCATCCAACGGTATTCTAGTCAGAAGTATTTAATATAAGTCTTACACTAAGTTCCTTTTATTTATTTTCTTACTGTATACATATCTTTACTGTCAATTGGTCACCTAAAACATAGAAGCATGTCGTAGTGGGTGAATTTCAACTAAATATAAGTAAAAGGTAGAATAAAGTCCCGTCGCTAGCCAACAAATATCTTGTCAAGTGACGACGGGGCTTTAAGTCTGCAAAGAATTGCATACAACATTGAAGTATTTAAAGCTAACATTTTAGTATTTTTTAAAGATGTATTACGGGTTCATTTTTATTTAATCGTGGTTATTATTAATTTGACAATTATCTGTATACCTTCTATCATTATGTACCTATATTCAACCAGCTTTTATAATGCTGTTGAACAGTAATCGCAAGAGGTCAAAGTTTATACATTTACTATCTCTACCAAGAATCTTATTTTTATTAAGCATTTTGAAAGCTATTTATAAAGAGTGATTGGAATGATTGCATTAAAAAATACGACTCGGCTTGTACTCGGATTTTAATATTTTTTGTTTTTTTTTTTTTATATAAGATTGGTTTTCGTCAATATTGTTTGCAGTGTTTTATATATAAGATATATTTCTACAAAAATATTTTTGTTAATATTTTTATATATTAAGGACTTGTTGCTTGTAATAGTTGAGTAAATATAATATAACTGTGCAGGTCATTCTATAACTCAAACAGTAAACGTAATTATATTCTTAGAATATTTAATGCTCGAGTATTACGACTTACCAATATAACCGAAGACTAGTGGCTAGCGTACTAAAAAAATCACCTGTGCCATGTTTAGACAATAAAATAACTGGATGCACGTCTTGTCGTCTTTCATAGTTATGATCTGTAGTAAATTGTGTTTACATGTAATTAATTACGTATCAAATATGAATATTTTGTTTATAATCGTCAGTGTTTTAGAGAAATGTTGCAATAAAAAATATTTACACTGAATTGGTTTTATTATTTAATTATACATTATCTAGTCTTAAAATGGGATGTTGCGAGATTTCACATTTAATAACATGCTTATCATTAGGGGCAAGACCCGCGGATCGGGGCCTGATAACTTACTCGCTTGTTCTAGCGTTATCTTTGTTCTAAAGTTTATAAATACAAAACTCGTGTAATTATCTTTATCAAGACTATTGAGAGAGCTTAAATTTGCCTATAGTAGCAGTTTGAGAGTCTTAAAATATTTGTTCATAAATAATGGTTACAAATTAAGTGTGTAGCGTTAAGTTTTTAGTAAAAGGGGTATGCTGTGTCGATGAGGAGTACATTGTCTGACTTCAAGGTCTTGGTTTGTATGGAGAAGTTGATGTTGTTGTAGCGCAGGCGGCAGGGCCGGTCGGGGCGCGCCATGAAGCACATGGTGTACAGAGCCACCTCCAGCTCGGGCGACGTGCCCACGAACATGGTCACCTCGGGCGCGTCCTTAGTCTCACTCAGAATTGAGTGCTGCTTCAGGATCATTCCTTTCTGTAAAAAAAAGCATTTTAGCTTCATTAATTTTCGGCTGACCTATATTTATCCGTTTGGTAATCTTCTGTCATCAGTTTATCATCGACTGTTGTGCAGTCTATTCTTAATTTATGACCTAAAGATAACTCTTGATGACAATTGGGAATTGGCGGGAAATTAATATCTCATTACCCGCATTGGCCCGCTACAAATACTTCGAAAGCAAATGCTTAACTATTTTCTCATTTATTTTACTTGTTACAAAGTTTTCCTTCATCCTATATGTACAGACAACAGCACATCAAGTTACTACAATCTGTCAAATTTCTGCAATCGATTTTCAACCTTATGACAATGGGGGTAGGTTAATATTTGAATGGTAAAATTTGACACATTGGTATACGTTGACCTGCTGTTGTCTGTACTTAATTAATTTTAAATTCTTGTCAATGTGCAAGAGCATTAATTTTGAACAAGCTCAGTTGCACCTGATACCATTTAAGGCCATGATAAGAATTTAAATAAGAATATATTTTACATAATTATCACAAAACGCTAACTTACCCCGGACAGATCTAGTTTATCCAAGTAGCCCAAGTAATTGGCCTTGCGATCTTGTTCGCGCTTAGCGAAGAACAACCAGCTGTGGAGGCCTGGAAATACAGTCAATTTACTATGGTTAGCAATTCATGTGCAACAGTGCACTAACAACATAGTTGGCAGAGATAATGCCCTAATAATGAAATTATATTTTTTGGTAAGAAAACTATAAAAGTAGTCGTTATTGGTAGATAGTTGCTTTTGAGGGAAAACGAAGAGACTGAAGCCAATAATTTTTAAAATTTCGGAAAAAAAATTGCTGGAGAACAGGTGGTGGTAGGTAATAATATTACAATAAACAAAGCTTTTATTTATAACTCATTAGATACTGACCGAGCACATCGTTGGACTTGAGCTCAGCCATGAAGATGTTCTCGAAGGCGCAGCTGCACTTGCACAGCCCGGTCCAGTGGCGCGCGTACTTCGTGAACCAGATCTTCTTCAGCAGCTCTACTTGCTCGTTGTACTCGTTCATTTGGGTAAGGCCTAGGAAATAATAGTATGTAGGTAAGAATAAGCTACCTTACAAATACATACATAGGTACAGACGACAGCAGGTCAACGTATACGAATCTGTCAAATTTTATCAATCGAATATCTACCTTCCCCTATTATGATAAGATTGAAAATCTATCGCAGAAATTTGACAGATTGTGGTAACTTGATGTGCTGTCTTCTGTACAAGGTAGTTATGGCATGCCTTACAATTCTAACAATCTTGAGAATCTGTTAATCTATCAGAGTCATTAAGTTGTACGGAATATATCTATATAAACATGGTTACCTGGTACCTACGTCATGTTAATTACTGAGATGCTAAATGATAAAACGCAAGTTGTTTTTAAACAAACCGCTTGGTACTTAAATGTAACATAGAATAAGTATTTAAGTAATATTGAGTTATGGAATAAGTAGCTTTCAACCCATCATTTTGAGTATGAAGATAGCTACCTATTATACCTATATCGCTTACAGAATAAAGAGGAGGAAAGTGTATCTATCGTACGTATTTTGTAGAAACAACTCTAATATCCTAGCCGTAGTCATGTTAATAAATTGAATGTGATAAGTATAAANGTTTTATTATTTAATTATACATTATCTAGTCTTAAAATGGGATGTTGCGAGATTTCACATTTAATAACATGCTTATCATTAGGGGCAAGACCCGCGGATCGGGGCCTGATAACTTACTCGCTTGTTCTAGCGTTATCTTTGTTCTAAAGTTTATAAATACAAAACTCGTGTAATTATCTTTATCAAGACTATTGAGAGAGCTTAAATTTGCCTATAGTAGCAGTTTGAGAGTCTTAAAATATTTGTTCATAAATAATGGTTACAAATTAAGTGTGTAGCGTTAAGTTTTTAGTAAAAGGGGTATGCTGTGTCGATGAGGAGTACATTGTCTGACTTCAAGGTCTTGGTTTGTATGGAGAAGTTGATGTTGTTGTAGCGCAGGCGGCAGGGCCGGTCGGGGCGCGCCATGAAGCACATGGTGTACAGAGCCACCTCCAGCTCGGGCGACGTGCCCACGAACATGGTCACCTCGGGCGCGTCCTTAGTCTCACTCAGAATTGAGTGCTGCTTCAGGATCATTCCTTTCTGTAAAAAAAAGCATTTTAGCTTCATTAATTTTCGGCTGACCTATATTTATCCGTTTGGTAATCTTCTGTCATCAGTTTATCATCGACTGTTGTGCAGTCTATTCTTAATTTATGACCTAAAGATAACTCTTGATGACAATTGGGAATTGGCGGGAAATTAATATCTCATTACCCGCATTGGCCCGCTACAAATACTTCGAAAGCAAATGCTTAACTATTTTCTCATTTATTTTACTTGTTACAAAGTTTTCCTTCATCCTATATGTACAGACAACAGCACATCAAGTTACTACAATCTGTCAAATTTCTGCAATCGATTTTCAACCTTATGACAATGGGGGTAGGTTAATATTTGAATGGTAAAATTTGACACATTGGTATACGTTGACCTGCTGTTGTCTGTACTTAATTAATTTTAAATTCTTGTCAATGTGCAAGAGCATTAATTTTGAACAAGCTCAGTTGCACCTGATACCATTTAAGGCCATGATAAGAATTTAAATAAGAATATATTTTACATAATTATCACAAAACGCTAACTTACCCCGGACAGATCTAGTTTATCCAAGTAGCCCAAGTAATTGGCCTTGCGATCTTGTTCGCGCTTAGCGAAGAACAACCAGCTGTGGAGGCCTGGAAATACAGTCAATTTACTATGGTTAGCAATTCATGTGCAACAGTGCACTAACAACATAGTTGGCAGAGATAATGCCCTAATAATGAAATTATATTTTTTGGTAAGAAAACTATAAAAGTAGTCGTTATTGGTAGATAGTTGCTTTTGAGGGAAAACGAAGAGACTGAAGCCAATAATTTTTAAAATTTCGGAAAAAAAATTGCTGGAGAACAGGTGGTGGTAGGTAATAATATTACAATAAACAAAGCTTTTATTTATAACTCATTAGATACTGACCGAGCACATCGTTGGACTTGAGCTCAGCCATGAAGATGTTCTCGAAGGCGCAGCTGCACTTGCACAGCCCGGTCCAGTGGCGCGCGTACTTCGTGAACCAGATCTTCTTCAGCAGCTCTACTTGCTCGTTGTACTCGTTCATTTGGGTAAGGCCTAGGAAATAATAGTATGTAGGTAAGAATAAGCTACCTTACAAATACATACATAGGTACAGACGACAGCAGGTCAACGTATACGAATCTGTCAAATTTTATCAATCGAATATCTACCTTCCCCTATTATGATAAGATTGAAAATCTATCGCAGAAATTTGACAGATTGTGGTAACTTGATGTGCTGTCTTCTGTACAAGGTAGTTATGGCATGCCTTACAATTCTAACAATCTTGAGAATCTGTTAATCTATCAGAGTCATTAAGTTGTACGGAATATATCTATATAAACATGGTTACCTGGTACCTACGTCATGTTAATTACTGAGATGCTAAATGATAAAACGCAAGTTGTTTTTAAACAAACCGCTTGGTACTTAAATGTAACATAGAATAAGTATTTAAGTAATATTGAGTTATGGAATAAGTAGCTTTCAACCCATCATTTTGAGTATGAAGATAGCTACCTATTATACCTATATCGCTTACAGAATAAAGAGGAGGAAAGTGTATCTATCGTACGTATTTTGTAGAAACAACTCTAATATCCTAGCCGTAGTCATGTTAATAAATTGAATGTGATAAGTATAAAATTCATAACTACCTATGTGATTGCATGGGTATAAAATTTTATCGAAAACTTGCTAAGGTAGGCGGTCAATATCAATAATATCTCATTCCATTGGGTATTTATTCGGATATGTACCTATTTCCAAGTGTGAATGACTTCTGTAGAAATAGAACAAAACAGGTTTCCTTACCTTTGCTAACCAAAAAGTTCATCAGACTCCTAATTGGCCCGGTCGCAAGGATTGTGTTTATAAAAGTGACTTGTTCCGTTTCCTCCTGCAACATGACATCATCCAACATTAGTTTACCTTGTCTGATGCAGGTGTGTAGCTGTTTATGTACGTCGGAATTATTCAATTGAGACGTACTTGATATGTATAAAAGTACTCACATTGGGCGTGACGAATTCTGGTCTTATCACGTTTTTGTGATAATTGTCGAAGAGTGCAGCAAATGGCCTTATTGTTGGACCATTCCACACGTTCTCAGGCACGCTCAGGAGGCTACAATGTTAAATTATTGATTAGCTCACTTTTGAATTGATCTTTACTGTGTAAAAGTTTTATATTTCAAAATGTAACGTTTCAAAAATTGAAAATGAACAGCATTTTTCAAAAATATCTGCAGCAGCATTAAACATGTAAGATGATAAAGATGAGTCAAAGTAGACTGAAAATCAGCACTTATTGAAGGTCAATTTAACAAAAAGACAGCCCCCAAAACGCCCGCCATTCCCATATGTTTTTGGTGGGAAGAAGAAATGGTGGAACAAACTCCCCAGCAACACTCACTGAACGTATTGAACGATCTAAAAATACGTAGGTCTAATGAAAATAACTTACTTGGCTGGCGCTTTGTCATCCTTCGATAGTGGGCTGGTCTTGCCTTGCAGATTAACTTGGATGTAAGCTAATGCATTGTTGATATCCGCGTTGAACATTTCCTCACTCACGCGCAGGATGTCTTCATCCGTGGTGGAGTCTTGCACTTGACGCAGCAGGTCCTCGTAGCTCTTCTTCTTGGCATAGTCTACGACTCCACCGACAACTGTGCCTATTTGCTGAAGAGTGTTGGTCGCTGTGTTTCCTTGCTGACCGGTCACGGAATTGGTGATCAAGTTGGGCAAAATGTTGTTGAAGATTTGGCCTGCGGCGTGTGCCAAGTCGTCAGCGCGACATACCGCCAAACAACCCAATAACACCAATGCAATTTTCATTTTGGATAGGATAAAATACGTTGTTTCTAGCGCGATCACGGCGCACTAGTGATCTCCGAGCCCGCGGCGAGCAGGCGATACTGCGCGACCTCAGGGTGATGTCATGCTCACGTACTGTAGATACGATATGTTGTTGTGATTCTTAGTGCGGACAAGAAGTTTTTGCGACGTCGACGACGGTGATTGCCCTGAATGTGTAATATGAGATGCAGAGTAATTCTGTCTTGGTAAACAGAATTGACCTCCGCGGATTTCCGTCATTGACACCTCAGATCACGCAACCTGTACACTTGTAAACACTACTCGCGTTGTATTTATGTATGTATGGATATCCAAGACGTGCTTGTTATTCTGAATTTGCCATTTGTGCTAGGATCCATAATTAACTTTTGTTGCAGTTGAAATTCGCTCTAAGTTCACCGGCAATATAATATCCGTTTTTCTTAAAACAACTGTTCACTTTGAAACTTGTACGTGATAAAGTCATAGTAAACAGTTTCAACCAGATGATGAGTGTATTTTTCTTTATTACGCTTAATGATTATTCAACAAGATGATTTCATGTAGGTACCTACCTACCTAATTCATCAAGGTGACCAACAGTGAGTAACAAATGAGTGGCATAACCTAAACTAGGATATGATTGACTTAATGCAGTCACCACCTCCAGAAACCACACCCCAAACTTAACCACTTGACATGCATTACATTACTTAAATATATTTTACAGTTAAACTCATTTCTTAGCTTTACTAATAAGCATTGGTAAGTAGTACTTAGGTACCTATATACCTACTTTAATTCTAAAAGTAAGCACCTATTTTATTTGGTGCAGAGGCCCCATAGTAAAAGCGTTCGTAGTCAAAGAAAGTCCGTGGATGTGGAAATAGGATGTTACAGTTACAGTAGTATTTATATCCTAGGAATAAAAGAAAGTCATCAGAAAAGAGACATTATCAGAAGCGCATCGTTGCGGGCGAGCGCGCGCGCGCAATGCAGGAGTAGCGTGCTGCGCCCGCGCACTGCGGGAAAATCGTATCTTACTTTATGTTTAATGCATTAGGCTCTCGTCCGAGCCACGTTTCAATACTTGTACGGTGCTGTTAAAGAACTGTACATAGTACATAGCAACCGTTTAGAATGTTTTGAGTTCTTCACCATATTATGCGTGATGCTCTGCATGATGCTCTAATGCTTTGACTGTAGAGGACTATCTAATACAATCAGGATGTTCTTATATCCTGTAACCAACTGATTCTACTAGAATTTTAGAGTGCACTTACTGAAACTTGTGATGGATATCCACTTTCGAATGAATAACGAATAAGTTAATGTTGTAACGTGTTATGTGTAATGAGTCTATGTCACCTTTTGTGACAATTGTTTGCCATTGTTTTCAGCCAATTTAGTAGAAAGTCTCGCAAATTAAAGTTACCATATACAATAGGTAATAGTGAACCTAAAATTATCTGCTGATACAAATTTTACCTGCGTGCGTTTGATCAGAATTATCTCATTTTGGTTGAAATCCTTGAAATCTATTAACATTTCAGGAACCACCGTTTTCTTTATTAACAGTATTATTCTTTCCATGTATATCTAACGCTCATGCTATAATTTACCTGGTGAAATGTAAGTATACTTCCGTCTATCATCCAAATAATGGATGTTCTTATTTCTGTACAGAACGTTCTAGAACAAGAAGTAGACGTTAGTTAATTGGAACAATAACATAACTGCTCAGCTTATTTGCATGTCCGGCTGTTGCGGTTTTCTTATCGTCCCCGCAGTTTCAACAATAATATTTACTCAAATATTTTGCTCCTAGAATAGATTAACAATCGCATGGGTTTCCTCATTAATTTGTTTTTGCAATACCTCAACTTAGATTACGTGGAAAAATATTCTTAATAGGTATTAATTTACTTGATATTTTATTTGTAAACAGGCAATTTATAGCTATGGGTTGACATGGAAATGTTAAAAAGATCTAACTATCCACTCATTTACCACGTTTTTGGTGATAAGTAGTTTATGTAATGATTTTGCTAATTGGTTGAAATCAACACTTACACGTCAATGTAAAAAGTAATAATAGGTAAATTAGATAATTGGACGAAGAGGTGTCTCTGGACCTAATAAACAACTATATGAGAGAGTAGATATACTTACCTAAAATACCGGAAAAGTGCGAGTCAGACTTGCACACAAAGGGTTCCGTAGTACCTTTATCTAGGTATATACCAGCGAAGATCAGACGGCCAGCGAAGCCTTAGTAATAGTGCCCCGTTTTACCCTTTGGGTACGGAACATTAATGCATACTAATGAATATGTCGAACCTTTTCTGTATGTTTTAGATATTTTTGGGCTTGCGAGGTTAGTAGGTACCAAGGTGACTACCTTCGATAGCGAATAAAATGTTATTTCTATGTGTTTAAGGGTCTAAGGTCTCCTAAATCGAAATTGCAAACCCTTGTCCACTGCAACATTGACTCGAATATGAAGAAAGTATTCAAAGTAGATACATAATTAGTTAAAAATAAGCATTAAACATAGCTAATCTTTCCAAAATTCTTGTTTATAAAACATACAAACATTAATATACTGAGAACATGTTATCGATGAGGTCACGGCACACAGAGGTCGCTGACGTAGTGACGTGACCAGTTCGGTTGAAGTATAACAAGTTAACGTCTCGATCCTGCCATTGCCAATTGTCGATATCGACCAATCCGCCGAGCTGTTTAGCGTCACTATTTATACTCTACAGTGTTCATCAGCCCCGGAGCCGTCAGTACGTGAAGGTAACGAGTTTTGAACGCTAGTCAAATTGTGAGCAATATGAAGACCGCCGCGCTGATTTTGTTGTCCCTCTTCTGTGTGATTGAATGTAAGTTTCTACCTTTATATTATAAGAAGATAATAGCTAAATACAATAGCTAGTAAACAAATAAATGCTTACCGACTTTCTGGAAAATGTAAACACGAGTGTGCTACATATTGTTTTTACAGCAATAATTCGCAATTATTTTAATAAGCATTGCTACGGTGTTCAACTAATCGATGTTTACCTACTAGTCTGACATTCCATTCAATGATTAGAATAAGGTGATTTCAAAGTGTCTCTACCTAGTAAAATTCTACGCATGTTTGAAAATAGTTAAAATAGCGCATTTTCAATTTCAGGTAGGAAGATCGTGCCGATAAATAAAAATGCGAACATTGACTTTATCAACATGGAGAGTGGGGGGATGNACACCCCAAACTTAACCACTTGACATGCATTACATTACTTAAATATATTTTACAGTTAAACTCATTTCTTAGCTTTACTAATAAGCATTGGTAAGTAGTACTTAGGTACCTATATACCTACTTTAATTCTAAAAGTAAGCACCTATTTTATTTGGTGCAGAGGCCCCATAGTAAAAGCGTTCGTAGTCAAAGAAAGTCCGTGGATGTGGAAATAGGATGTTACAGTTACAGTAGTATTTATATCCTAGGAATAAAAGAAAGTCATCAGAAAAGAGACATTATCAGAAGCGCATCGTTGCGGGCGAGCGCGCGCGCGCAATGCAGGAGTAGCGTGCTGCGCCCGCGCACTGCGGGAAAATCGTATCTTACTTTATGTTTAATGCATTAGGCTCTCGTCCGAGCCACGTTTCAATACTTGTACGGTGCTGTTAAAGAACTGTACATAGTACATAGCAACCGTTTAGAATGTTTTGAGTTCTTCACCATATTATGCGTGATGCTCTGCATGATGCTCTAATGCTTTGACTGTAGAGGACTATCTAATACAATCAGGATGTTCTTATATCCTGTAACCAACTGATTCTACTAGAATTTTAGAGTGCACTTACTGAAACTTGTGATGGATATCCACTTTCGAATGAATAACGAATAAGTTAATGTTGTAACGTGTTATGTGTAATGAGTCTATGTCACCTTTTGTGACAATTGTTTGCCATTGTTTTCAGCCAATTTAGTAGAAAGTCTCGCAAATTAAAGTTACCATATACAATAGGTAATAGTGAACCTAAAATTATCTGCTGATACAAATTTTACCTGCGTGCGTTTGATCAGAATTATCTCATTTTGGTTGAAATCCTTGAAATCTATTAACATTTCAGGAACCACCGTTTTCTTTATTAACAGTATTATTCTTTCCATGTATATCTAACGCTCATGCTATAATTTACCTGGTGAAATGTAAGTATACTTCCGTCTATCATCCAAATAATGGATGTTCTTATTTCTGTACAGAACGTTCTAGAACAAGAAGTAGACGTTAGTTAATTGGAACAATAACATAACTGCTCAGCTTATTTGCATGTCCGGCTGTTGCGGTTTTCTTATCGTCCCCGCAGTTTCAACAATAATATTTACTCAAATATTTTGCTCCTAGAATAGATTAACAATCGCATGGGTTTCCTCATTAATTTGTTTTTGCAATACCTCAACTTAGATTACGTGGAAAAATATTCTTAATAGGTATTAATTTACTTGATATTTTATTTGTAAACAGGCAATTTATAGCTATGGGTTGACATGGAAATGTTAAAAAGATCTAACTATCCACTCATTTACCACGTTTTTGGTGATAAGTAGTTTATGTAATGATTTTGCTAATTGGTTGAAATCAACACTTACACGTCAATGTAAAAAGTAATAATAGGTAAATTAGATAATTGGACGAAGAGGTGTCTCTGGACCTAATAAACAACTATATGAGAGAGTAGATATACTTACCTAAAATACCGGAAAAGTGCGAGTCAGACTTGCACACAAAGGGTTCCGTAGTACCTTTATCTAGGTATATACCAGCGAAGATCAGACGGCCAGCGAAGCCTTAGTAATAGTGCCCCGTTTTACCCTTTGGGTACGGAACATTAATGCATACTAATGAATATGTCGAACCTTTTCTGTATGTTTTAGATATTTTTGGGCTTGCGAGGTTAGTAGGTACCAAGGTGACTACCTTCGATAGCGAATAAAATGTTATTTCTATGTGTTTAAGGGTCTAAGGTCTCCTAAATCGAAATTGCAAACCCTTGTCCACTGCAACATTGACTCGAATATGAAGAAAGTATTCAAAGTAGATACATAATTAGTTAAAAATAAGCATTAAACATAGCTAATCTTTCCAAAATTCTTGTTTATAAAACATACAAACATTAATATACTGAGAACATGTTATCGATGAGGTCACGGCACACAGAGGTCGCTGACGTAGTGACGTGACCAGTTCGGTTGAAGTATAACAAGTTAACGTCTCGATCCTGCCATTGCCAATTGTCGATATCGACCAATCCGCCGAGCTGTTTAGCGTCACTATTTATACTCTACAGTGTTCATCAGCCCCGGAGCCGTCAGTACGTGAAGGTAACGAGTTTTGAACGCTAGTCAAATTGTGAGCAATATGAAGACCGCCGCGCTGATTTTGTTGTCCCTCTTCTGTGTGATTGAATGTAAGTTTCTACCTTTATATTATAAGAAGATAATAGCTAAATACAATAGCTAGTAAACAAATAAATGCTTACCGACTTTCTGGAAAATGTAAACACGAGTGTGCTACATATTGTTTTTACAGCAATAATTCGCAATTATTTTAATAAGCATTGCTACGGTGTTCAACTAATCGATGTTTACCTACTAGTCTGACATTCCATTCAATGATTAGAATAAGGTGATTTCAAAGTGTCTCTACCTAGTAAAATTCTACGCATGTTTGAAAATAGTTAAAATAGCGCATTTTCAATTTCAGGTAGGAAGATCGTGCCGATAAATAAAAATGCGAACATTGACTTTATCAACATGGAGAGTGGGGGGATGAGGCCGGCGGGGCCCGCGGTGCAGCCTCCTAAGCAACCAGTGCCGCAGGCTGCGCCTAGCCAGCCTGCGCCGGCGCCCGCCGCACCCGCCCCTGCAAAGCCACAGACTCCTGTGCCTGCTGCCAAGCCTGTCCCCGTAACCGTGCCAACGCCGCCTAAGCCTGCACAACCCTCACCAGCTCAAATCAAGCCCGTCCCAGTCAACCCGCCACCTGCATCTAACCCGATAACGACCCCCGGACCCGGTAGCGTTAAGTCACTTATCAACTTCTACGATAGCCGAGGCAACGCCAGCCCCATCAGACCTTACAGCTACAGCCAAGCCGTTAAGCAGGGTTAAAACATTATTTTTAAGTAATATTTTGTGCCATTCAGATGAATTTCATGCATATTGTTTTTAGAAATTAAGATTATGTTCTGTGTGAATCATCTCATACAATTCAGATGAAATTGATTAAAACCATTGTGAACCTTCTTGTATTAATTTATCTACGCCACTTTATCCAGTCTTATATTAATTAATAATATAAAGCTGAGGAGTTTTTTTTATTGTTTGCTTGAATGCGCTAAACTCAGGAATTACTGGTCTCATTTGAAAAAATATATCAGTGTTAGATAGCCCATGAAGAAGACTATTGCAGACTTTTTATTCGGGTGTGCGGCATAGTTCCTAAGGGACGCGGGTGAAAACGTTGACGGTAGCTAGTTACCTATATTGGAAGCCGTCGAAGGAATAGCATTTTAGTGTAGACAAGTCTTGAAAAATGTTTAGGGATAGATTCTATGTAATAGAATGTAAAAAAAAAACTGTATACGTATAAGTAGGTACTAATTAGCTGGAAAAAGTATTAAGGAATAAGTAAGAAATAACAATGACGTCTGTGGTACCTAAATTAGACCATATCTTGTTCACTGCATGTAAAGGCCAGGAGGAATAATTTATATACCTGAGAGATTAAGAACTAAGTAAGTAATACATAAAACGGCGATTGCAGACAGCAAAGAGATATCGGTTTAAGCCCCACCTGCTGAATAAAAAGTGGAAAGAGAATATGTAATCTTGTAGTTAACCACAATTAGAAACGGAGTCAACGGCCGTCACATCAGCCGGATACATCTAGATGCGACATAAAAGGCGCATTAACAAGATATAAACAATCGCTGCAAAGCCTATTCCAGCCAGTGAAAGTGTTCGGCAGCGGCGCGCGCAGAGCGGGAGGCGGACTGAGCGCCTGCGACCATTGTCGCTCATTCATCGCCGCCGCAGCTCTCGTAATCTCACGGTTTTCAAATACAAAACACTATTTAAATATCTAATAGCTGCAGCACAGCTTCATTACAAGATGGTAGTGAACAGTCAATGCCATGGCAATTGATCACGTTTAGCAACTTATACATATTTTTCATAATACAAATAAGAATGTGCTAAGTGGCCTACTTTATAACTTTTACATTATCTGCGACGACGGTAACCGCAGTGGCATTTACATAAAAGAAAAACAAGTGTAAATATTTTTTCAATTATTCCGGCTCTGCTTTGAATCAATATTTTCTATACCAATATATTTTGTGGATAGCAACCTCAGCGCAACGTGAGCAGAGCTTTCACAGAATAATATTTGCAATGTACATACATACGTAGTACGAATATAAGAAAACATTGAAGTTATATAAAGTCAACCAAACAGGATTGGGCCGATCAAGAATATATTGATACACCTGTTTCACGAGAAAAGTAACTAATTTTCTGTCTCGAAAACTATTTTTTTACAGTACAATACAAAATATAAATACTTAGTTCGCCGATAAAGACATTGGTACTATAATAATTCTAACATCCCGGAGCTGGTAGCGGACACGCCAGGCTGCACGAGTGCGCAGATAGGGCTGCGGGCCGGTCACGAAATATGTGCCACTTTCACTGGCACGTGAATCATACGAGCGGTTACGTCGACAGGATGCCTTATAGCTCTTACATGTAGCGTTCGCGACGTATTGTGCAATCGCGTCCGCATTTTGAGCTTATAATAACAACAATGAGTCAACGCCCTTGCCAAAATTTTCATATAAAGACATATCCCAATTTTGGAATGCCACAAATGACGGCTTAGCTGTTTATGAATGTATTTAATTTCTAACTTTCTTATTTCGTAATATATATTTCTAAATATAGTTTTGACTCAAAATATTGGCATCAGTCATGTTTAATGAAATGAACAAATAAATAATGGTCAAAAAAAATTTTTTTACCCATTACATCCTCATTACTACAGTATGTTTTACTTGGTCAAACAATTAACATCCTCTTTGGCTAAGATCTGATAACTTACGATCCTACGTACTGTAATTATCGCGAAAGCGCTAAAATAGACAGACGAATGAGATGACAGTCAGAAAGACTTACTATCGAATTTATAAATAAAGTATCTAGATTTAAACTTAATTACCATAGGACGTCTTAGAACCTAACTCATTAGTGCAGCCTGTAACTAACCTAGAAAATAATTCACTTAGCGACGTATGTAGGATAGCGGCCGGCAGTTATTTTCTATCAAATAAAATTATTAACTTTGATCTGTTTATTACATTAGCCAGCTTTCTACGGATAAGAGTTATTTTATGTGTATCAACTTTCTTATATTGTCGGGGGGCAGGTGTAGCACACAATGAGCCGCGTTTGTACGCAGCTACTTACTTATAAATTAGGCATATTAGTTGTAACACAATGGGGTACTTACTCGGCTCCAAGTTCCCATCGTGTTGCTATGAACATATTCACAGTCACAATAGTTAGGCGAGCCCAGGGTTGTCTCCTTTACTGCGTCTTCTCTCTGTGACCAATAGTGTCCGACCGAAGCTTCGGCTTCGGCTTCGGCTTCGGCCACCTTCGGCCAAAAAAACCACCTTCGGCCAAACCTTCGGCTTCGGCCAAAAATTAGGCCGAAGCCGAAGGTTTGGCCGAAGGTCCGAGCAACCGTCGAAATTGAACGAATTGTTACGAAAGAATGAGTGAGAGAGCGACGGATCGGTTGTTTTTGCAAAGGCCGCGGGGCATGCGCGTCAAAACAAGTTCGTACGTGTATTTAAAACAGTGTTCGGTCTATACGAGTAAAACAAATACTGATTGATTGATCTAATTGTAATTTGTGTATTACTTAATAAATAAATTTTAATATTAATTATAGCTTGTAGACAATATTGAACAAAACTGACTTCACAAAAAAACACTGAAAGGGATAAAATAAATCTTTTCACATGGCTCTAGAAGTCGGT